>PVJL010002835.1:122531-178936 GCA_004026885.1 Lyroderma lyra | reverse complement strand
CAATGTTTATTTGGGGACGAGTGGGTTAGGGAGGGGAGAAAGGGGAGGGGGTGGGAGAGGAGGTGGGGAAGCTAAATATAAGGTGATGGAAGGAGAAGTCACATTAGGTGGTGAACTGATTATACAACAAGTTGACAATGCACTGTAGAATTATATGCCTGAAACCTATGTAATCCTTGCTAACAGATGTCACCCCAATAAGTCTAACAATAAAAATGAATTAAAAAAAAAAAAAAAAAAAAAAAAAAAAAAAAAAAAAAAAAAAAAAAAAAAAAAAAGAACTGTGCACCTCATCTTATTCTTGGATGCCGGGAAGCTCAGATTACTGTCATTCTCAACTGCAGTTGCAGTTAAGGTTGGTGTTGTGTGTCTTTCTCCATCTTACTTTCTATTATTCTCTTTTTTCTATTTCTAGTGGAAAAGATTTCTTTAAACGCACCTGAGTTGGTAAGGTATTTCAAGTTCATTTGGAAAAGGTACATTTTATTTTTTAAAAATAAGCTAAGGTAGAAGCCTGAACATACAAAAGGCCCCTGTTAAAAGTTCTTTAGTAACCACTAAGTGCCTATGAATAACTAACATCTGCTGAGCACATGACAGGCACCATTTTCTAAGTACTCTGTACCTCGCAACAACCTCTAAGGTAAGTACTATCATCCCACTTCAGAGGTGAGGCAATGAATACCAGAAAAGCTAAGTCATTTGTTTGCCTGACACATTCGGTAAGGAGTAGAACCAGGATCAAAACCTGGGCAACCTGGCGCCCACAGCTGCCTTCTTAGCCATGGCTTCCCATCGTATGCAGCTCCCTGTGTTAGGCAGCAGCCAATGAATGCCAGCCGTATCGGACAGCTCTGCCAGGCCGCCCCTCACCCTCTGAAGCCCTCTTTGCATTCCAGCTATTGCTGCAGCAAAGGCCACGCTCCGACGTGACCTGACAGCACCTTGCCTGGGCACTGCAGAGAGTCTCTCCCTTTCTGCCCTAGGGTGTTTCTGCCCAACCTCATGGGAGGTTACAGGAAACTGCTCACTGACTCTGACATGTGCACACACTTGGAAGAGAGAGGGGGGCTAACATCTCATGAGGCAAGCCCTGACCAATGACGATGGAGACAGAGGATAAATGTAACCCCTCCCCCCCGCCCGGTTTCTGTCCTGTGGGCAGAGAATTCTGAGGCTCATTCCACATGGCTGGCTCTTCAGGGATCCCCAGTGGATCTTAGCTACTATTGCCCACTGCTGATCAGCTCAGTAAAGCTGGGTTGGCTTTCCTTCTTCTAGTTCACTCCTCCTGGTCCCCAGTCTCGCTCCTTGGGATCAATTTCTAAAGCAAACTACCTGTACGCAGGATCTTGTCTCAGCTCTACTTTGTGGGGAAATCAAGGCCAAGACACTGCAGTTCCTGGCTTGCGGAGTTCAGATTAGGGTAGCATGCCATTACAAGAGGAGAGGTTCAGTCACAATGCACTAACAATCTACGATTAAGTAACCAGAAGAGTGACACAGCTGTGAACACCGCAGCATGGTGAAAGTGGAATGGGGCATAAGCAGGGAACTGCAATAAAGCTTTATTGGAACACCACCCCATGGCCACGGACCTGTTGGCTACGGCTGCTTTCCAGCTGGGCCGCCGCAACAGAGACCCATGGCTACACATTTAGTTCCCGGCTATTTACTGAAAAAGTTTGTGGACCTCTGACCCAGAAATCCAAGATCCCGTGGGAATACAGAGACTGAGCACACATTCTATTTGAGAGGTGGCGGTTGGGATAGTTGGAAAAAGCTAAAAGGAGTACAGCTGTTGAAGAACAGGAGCAAGGCACTCCAGGCAGAGGCGACAGTTGAACCAGAGGCACAGAGCTGAGAATCCGCATGCTGCTTGCAAGGAACCATGGGTAGTTTATTGCAGGCGAGAAAGCAACCTGTGGGAGGGAGGTGATGGAAGATGAGGCTCCAGGCAGAGATTTCTTTAAGGTCTCTGCTGCTGGGTTATTTCTCTCATTTTAGGATATTTCTTTCAATAGCCAAAGATACTATTAATATAACCAAGAGTGACTCCGGAGTCTGGTTCGTACCTTCTACTGAAGGGAGTGTATGTGGAGTTTGTGACAGTTATGCTCTTCTGAGTTCATGGCAAGAGCCCCTCTCACAAAGCCACCCCCTTTGCACCTGAGCATTCCTGACACTGAAGACCCATCCATGGCTTTGTCCTTTTCGGGTGGCATGCTTCAGGGTGTGCCAGCTCCAGCCTCCTGGTCCTACTGCTGCTAAACCGGACACAGCTGACTCCTCACCATTACGGCCAGACCCCACTGAGTGCTGTGATATGTCTCCCCCACCCCACCCCCTCAGCCTGCTTTGCAGTTTCCTGGTATAAAGATGCAGCGAAGTGTAGTGAGAAATCTTGGAGACTGAGGCCGGCCACACGTCCCCTGGAGGCGACGCTTCTTCACGGAACTGGGAAAGGGAAACACTGGGTGATCTAGCATGAAACCAGTTATTTTCTTTAATTCTTTCAAAGAACATTCATTAAGGACAAAAGGTGTGTCAGTCAAGGCAATACACTTAGAGTATACAAGGGCTGTCTGGAAAAAATGCAACCATTGTCAATATAACGAGAATGGCTACGTGGCTGGAGACTTTCCGGACAGCCCTGGAATAATGACTAAGGTAGTGCCCTGCCCTTGAGGTGCTCACTAATGGGGGATATAGCCATGCTATTTCTATGGCAGAGAGACTGGTGCCAACTCCCCTCTGATGGGAGTGCAGCCCATGAGAGGTAAAGCAGGTGACAATATTAAAAACTTAATAAACATCCTAAGAAAATCAGGTTTAATGGACATTTTGGAATGAACTACAGTTACCACACCAACTGCTGACGTGCAAATACATGCACAAAGTGCTGAAAGGTGTTCTAAAAACCGTTTCTTCCCCTTAAGGGCTTCAAGATTTCCCTAACAATACTTATTTACACTCTTGACTAATCTGATGAACCATTTTTGAATGAGCAATGCAAATTTCCATCCCTAAAGGACAAAACTTAAATATAATTTGGGAAACAAACTAATAATGTCACATCGCTGGCACTTAGATACCCATTTCAATTTTTCCTGATTTGGCCATAGAAGTTATCATGGAAATGGGGAAAACCAACACTGATATTTTTTCAAAAGGAAAAAGAACAGTTGACATTTACTAAGCATGCACATTTCGTCAATCATGGTGCTGGGGGCTCCATCTGCATGATCTCATTCAATCTTCCCAACAGTCCTCTGAGGTAGATTCTAGTACTGTTACTGTCTCCATGTTACAAATGAGGCAACTGAGTCTGAAATGAATCAAGTGATCTGTCCCCCAGCCATCAATGAAGGAGGCAGGTGTCACCTGAGTGTTGATCCACAGGGGCCTCACCCGTAACCACCACAACTGTCCTCCCTTACTGGCCAGCCCCCCGTTCCCACCTTTTTACAGCAGCGAGGCCCTGAATAGGCTTCAGGATAAGTTCCTTCGCTGTGATAAGCAGGGCCCGCGATCTCTGACAGCTGTTCCCCACTCTTCATCATCATCTGAAACAATCAGTGAGCATTAGAGAGTACTTTTCCCTTTACAAAGGTGATAATTAGATAACAAGCTGAGATTAAAGTAATTACAGCTAGACAGCTGGCGAGGCAGCACAGTCGTGTTGAAATATTGTTGGTACTTCAGCATCTGGTTCTAATAACAGCACAAGCTAAAGGATTTTACATTAATTACAGAACATAATTTAATATAAACATATTTAATTACAATTGATGAGTGATAAACTGCTCAAGAATGACTTAACCCCTTATGCGTGTCAAAATGATGAGAACTTGGGGCAGGTTGTCATCTCTTCTGTCTTCCTTATCCTCCCTGCAGTGCCCTCCACAACTCCCTGGTCCCCTCTTCTGGAGAAAACCCCCATCAAAGGAGGAATGTTCTAGACAAGGATGTTCTCCATTGGTTATACCATGGGCTGCTGGTGCATGCACAGCCCTGCACATCCTTAGAAAGCCCAGTGGGTGGAGATGAGTGTGGTGTGTGAGTCAGGTTGGGATGCACTGCTTGGGTAGACCAGCTGCCCTTCCTCACAGTGATGGCGAAATGATGCTACTTTCCCTGTGTCCTCACACCTTTACATGGTGCTGGCTTGGCTTCTGACAGTCAGTGAACAACCTATTAAACAATCCTCAGATCTTTTAGTAAAAGTGTAAAGGTAAACCCATTTTTTTTTTGTCATGACTAGGAAATTCCTGGCAACAATAGCCAGGGTAGTCTCCCAATTTTGGAGTCAATGTGTAATACCTGGAGACTTCTACCTGAGACAGGATACTCCCTATTCTGGCAGTAATTCTTCCTTACATGCTGCCAACCCCCATCCTTACCCTTACATTCTCCACTGGACAAAGGACTCAGCCACCATCATTTGCATGTCATCTTTCTAGAAGTCTCCTTCACAAATGGAAGGCATTTGAAAGCCACAAAAGTCATGCTACAGGCTGCATATCTGTGTTTCCTCACCCCTCAAATTCATATCTTGAAACACCAGCTCCCGATAAGGATACTCCCAATGGGACGGTATTAGGAGGTAGAGCTTTTGGGAATGAATGAGATTTAGATAAAGTCATGGGGTTGGAGTAGTGTCCTTATAAGAAGAGAGAGAGGCTGTTCTCTCAGCCTTGTGAGGCTATAGTAAGTAGGTGGCTGTCTGCAAAGCAGGAAGAAAGCGCTCACCAGAGCTCAGCCCCAACTCCAGAACTGTGAGAAATACATTTCTGTTGTATAAGCCACCCAGTCAATGGCATTCTGTTATAGCAGCCTGAACTGACTAAGACATACCACTAGGTCTCAATGCATTGAGATGATTCTTAAGAGTCAACCCAAAGTAGTTACAAGACTCCTTCCTAAAATTAGTGAGTAACCCTGGAGCAAGTTGGAAATACTGCTATTAAATTTCTTTATGTGACAAATATGTGAAATTCCAATAAGCCTCAAGTACTGTTTTTACTTTATGCTGTGGCTTTCAAGGTATAAAACACACATTCTCCTAAAAGCTAACATGGGTGCTAAAAAGGCTTTTTATTCATAAGCAAACAAGTGTAAGCTACTTCTAGAGGAATTACTGAGAGGTGTACACCAAGTAAAATTAGTATGAAGATTCAAGACCACATAGCATCCAAGGGAGGACCAGGCACTTTCAAAGTGAAAGTTTTCTATACATATCCTTTTGAAAAAAGAAATTTAAGTTCCTTAATTCAGCAAAGTGAATAATATAAGGTATTTATTGAGATTAAGCACTCCTGCAGAAGTGAGGAAGGGACAAGAAGGGAAAGTAGCCAATAAAGTACTTGCCATTTAAAAAGTTACCACTCTATCATCAAAATTAAAAATATTTGTAGACAAACGACACTAGCAAGAAAATGAAAAACTCACAGAATGGCAGAAACTGTTTGTAAATCATATATGTGATAAAGGTCTAGTACCCAGAATATATAGAGTACTCTTATAACCCAACAATAAAAATACAAATAACCTATTGAAAAGTGGAAAAAGGATCTGATTAGCTATTTTTCCAATGAATATCTACCAAAAGCCAACAAGCACATAAAAAAATGCTCAGCATCATCAGGGAAATGCAAATCAAAACCAAAATGAGATACCACTTCACCTACACCAGGATGGCTATAATCAAAAGGCAGACAATAGCAAATGCTGGTGAGAACATGGAGAAATGGAAACCCTCATACAGGGCTGGCAGGAATATAAATGGCACAGTCACTGTGGAAAACAGTTTGATGGTTTCTCAACAAATTAAGCATAGAATTACCATATGACTCCGCAATTCGATTCTAGGTATATACTCAAAAGAATTGAAAACATGTTCATACAAAAACTTGTACTCAAATATTCATAGCCACATTATTCATAATAGTGAAAATGTGGAAACAACCCAAATACCCATCAACAGATGAATAAACGAAGTTGTTATGTCCATATAATGGACTATTATCCAGCCATAAAGAGGAACAAAGGACTGACATGCTACAACATGGACCAATCTTGAAAACATCATGCTAAGTGAAAGAAGCCAGACACAGAAGACCACATATTGTCTGATTCCATTTACATCAAGTGGCCAGAATTGCTACATCTACAGAGACAAAGGGTAGATTCGTGGTTGCCAGGTGATGGGAGGAATGAGAAACTGAGAGAGACTGACTGCTAACATGCACGGGGTTTCTTTTTGGGGGTTAGGGAGGGGTGATGGAAATGTTCTGAAATTAGATAGTGGTGGTGGCTGCATAACACTGTGAATATACTAAAAGCCACTGAATTTGTATACTTTAAAATGGTTAAAGTAGTAGCTTTTATGTCATGTAAACTTTACCTCAATTTTTTAAAGATACCAAACCGAGAACTAGAACTTAATCTCGCTCGGGAAGCCTGGGAACCTGTGTGAAGTGATCAGCAACGTCTCATTGAAGAAGCGAGGAAGCTGGGGTATTCAGGCACTGACGCCCATCAGTCAGTGACTGATGGTTGCTTTGAGGGGGCATTAATTCCTTGCACTCTGGCCTGGCTGCAAAAGGGGCCCTGGTGGCCAGAGAAAGTCCTTAGGCAAAAAAATGTTGATGTGTGACCCCAAAGGGTATAAGGCAAGAATGTCCAGGCAGCGCACTAGCTATCTGCTACTCTCTCATCAAGTGGTCCTGGGATTATGTAAGAAAGTCTGTAAAATGCATCACAGTGCCAGACACCAAGAAAGCTCTCAACAAGTGTGAGTTATTTTCACAGAAGCCTCAGTGAGATTAAATAATTTGATCAAAACGCCATAGCTAATGCAAGGTGAAGTTAGGATTTATGCAGATCTATCTATATGACACAGTCTTCATACAGAGAATTATATGAACCAAATGTATACTAACCAATCCTGCAAACGTACTTGTGAGATGGTGATCACATCTTTACTCTCTCCTCCCCGTTACGTGCCCTCAGGGAGGGAAGCAGCTGCTTCTCTCACTAAAAGGCCTGTTGTCTGCTCAAGTTGCCCAGGGTCTGAATATGAGGTGGTTTGTTGTGCAGGTGCTTCTCGGAGATTCGAAGCCTGTACATTTGCTGACAATTTAGTCCGAAGGACCGAGATACACAAATATCTGAGATGGCAGGAGCAGCAGGGCAACACTTGTTGCCCACTCACATGTTGGCCCTCCTGTCTCCCTCCAGAATAATATATGACTTTGACTTGGCTCAACAGAAGAGGTGCATTCGCAGGGGGAGATGGCGGGAATCGCTTCCCACAAGGGCCTGCATGAAGTCGCAACCCAAGGCAGGCCAGAGCGCCCGTGTGAGGGTGTGGGGCTGCGGATCCCACGCCTACCTGATCAGGTAGTGGTTGATGATTGTGTCGAAGTAGCTGTAGTACACAGCATTGTTCACATGGCCATACTGGTCATTGTCCTGCCACCTTGTCTGGATGGGCAAGAAGTACCCGTAGGCCTCGTGGTGACGATGACAACCCTCCATTCGCTGGTTCTCTGACGAGGTAGCCAAGGAACGGACGTTCTTAGGAAGCAGCCTCAAAACCCAAGAACGCATAGTTGGTGATTGCTGCCCTGGAGGCACCTTCAGGAAAAGAACGACAGAGGATAAAAATGGTATTCAGAAATCTGATTTGTGTTTATAAAAGCATTTGCATTAATTTCGGTTTGAAAAGGAAATGAGATCATTTTTTTCTTTTCTAGGAAATAAATCTTCCCTGAAAATCCAGGTCCTTGTCCCAAACCGATTTACTTTGTAAAGGGCTCCTTACTAAACATGCTCTGGCACACACTGATAGAAACAAGTGAAGCCTTCATTTGAATGTGAGTAGTGGAAATTTAAAGCACATTTGTGTGGAGGTCTTCAGATCCACAGAGTATTTCCAAGGGGGGCACTGATTCTGACAAAATCTATAACACTATTCAAAGCATACAGATAGAGCTCAGGAGACCAAAACCAAAATAAAATTCTTGCCAGAAAACATCATCAAGTGGGCCTTTCAACTACACATTGTTTTAAAAAACTGTACTACTCTTCTTTTACCACAAAAGCAATGCCCTATGGAAACTTTTAGAAATGTGCATAAAAAGGAAAGACTAACCCAATACCAGCTGTGTACTATTTACTCTTATATTTATATATCTGCACAAGTAAATTGGACCATAGTACACATGTTGTTTCGTAATTTCTCGTGCTTAACAATGGATTGTTAACATGTTTAAATCCTCTCCTCCATCATTTGTATCATATATTCCACTGTATTGAAGCACAGCTTATCAAATCCTCTGTCGGTGCATACTGAGAATTTTAATTCCAATTTTGTTGACTGGGATTGGAATCTCTGTAAATAAATCTTCACACACACCCATTTCCTTAAAATAATTTTTATTGTTTTCTTAAAATAAATATCTAGATGCAGGAATGCTGGATCAAAGGGCAAATAAATTGTTAAGGCTTTTGATATAAATGAATGCCCTCCAGAAAGGTGGTACCAATCTATACCCTCAGCAGTGTCTGAACAGGCCTATTTCCTTGTCAGTTTTAAAATGCTTTGTCCATTTGACTGTGCTCTCTCATTTCCAAAGAAATTTAATGAAATGTGCTAAGTGGAAAGATGACTGCGGCTACTGGCTATCATGCAATAAATAGTATCAGAATAACCCCTCTGTTTGAGAACAACTACAAAAGCGAGATAAAGGCAAAGCTCTTTGGAAGGGATGAGGAAATAATCAAGGCAGCAGGACTTTATAGGCTGCAACCCTGGGGACAGGGTAACACGCTGACGTGAGCCTTGCGCTTGCCACCGCTGTTTCTCATCAGGGTATTTGCCAACTCATTGTGTGGGGAATAAAGGCTGAAGAGATAACCCCAACCTAGAGCTTGCAGTGGTCTTGCTGTGTCAGGGGAGCTGACACAAATTGAAAGGCCAACTCCTGGAGAAGAGTGAGCCACAGAGAAGTGGGCCTTATAGTGCAAATTCCTCCCAAGGCACTTGCTGACTCCTAAGCTGCTGGTCCTCTGATAAGCAGGAGAAACCAGCAGAAAGCAACAGCTATAAGATTACAAATCCAAGGAAAAAAATGGGAGTCTCGTTGTGCTGAGGACACAAAAATTAGCTTTCAGGTCTGCTGAAGAGGAGGACAAAGACCCCAGACTTTCAGTTTTGACCCAAGGAGGGCTACTCCCTTAGAGTGAGGGCAAACTTTAAATTGACCGGCCTTGATCGAGGTTATCTACTCAAACATCATCAGCTAGCCAATGGAAAACTATTCATAAAGCATCTCTGCAGGAAAATAACACCACCCAGAGTCTCCACAAATTTTTTATATACAAAGTCTGACATTCAATCAATAACTACCAGGCCTACCAGGAAAGAGGAACAAATAATCAAAACTCAAAAAAGATTTTTTAGTTTTCAAAAAGACAATAAAATAGTCCCACAGACTCACACATTTTAAAATGATTATGATTAACAGGCATCAAAGATAAAAGGGGCTGCTATCCATCCCAAATGTATAAAGAACTCTAAAATTGAGAGGGGAAAAATAAAAACCCCAGTAGAAAAATAAGTAAAAGTTACAAACAAACGATTCACAAATAACAATTTTAAAATGACTTTTAAATATATGAAAAGATGGACAAGTTCAGTCATAAGAAGAAAAATGCAAATTATAATTATGCTGAGAAACCATTTCTCAATGATTAGATTTGGTAAAAATTACAAAGCTTGAGGGTACGTTTCTCTTGACAAAGTGACAAGGGAAAAGACACTCTCATACAATGCTGGGAGGAATGGTCCATCTCATGCGAGAAGTTGGCAATATCTAACAAAACCACAAGCGGGTTTATCTTTTGCCCATATCTAAAATTTACCTTGAAGATACACCTTCAACAGTACAAAAATACATATGAACACAGTACATCACTGTTTGTAATTAAGAAATATTGGGGAAAAACACACACAGGCGATTAGTTGAATAAACTATAATCCATTCACACAATGGTATACTATCTAGCTATAAATAAAAACTGAAGAAGATAGGGTATGGAGTGATTTTTAGGAGGATATCGTTGTTGTCAACCAAAAATAGCAAATACAAAAGATAATATATATAAATACTACATGTGTATGTGCTTCTTATGTGTAAGAAAGAAGAGGAAAAAAGCTAATATAAAGGTATTTATATTTACAAAAAGAAACTCAGAAAAGCTGAACCAGAAGCCTCCTTGTTAAGGATGGTTCATTAACAAGGTGGATAGGGTGGAGAAGGAGAGTAACACTCCTGTGAATATAGCTTTTTGTGTAATTTGGAACTATTTCATGCTTTACATAAGATGATGATGATGATGGTGATGATGATGAAGAGGAGGAGGAGGAGGAAGTTAAATTAACAACAATGGAGGGAAAGGGAACTTAAAATGGAATATAAACAGAAACAAATGAGCCTAACTATATTTCAAATAAATAGCACAATCACATTAAAGGGAATAAAATAACTACTTTTGAATATAGGGTTTTGACTATATACACTCAGTCTAGACAAAACTCTTCTAACAAATATTGAACACTGGTTAAAAGGTTTTCTTTTTTTCTTTCTTCTTCTTCTTTTTTTTTTTTTAAATAGTGGTTGGTTTAGCAATTCTGAAACTGTTTTCTGTGAATCTAAGTCTGGAGTAATGAGTGAATATATCAAGGATAATGTTAGTCAGGTTTCTCACTTGGAGAAAGGACTTACAAATAGAGGAAAGAAAAGGACTAAAATGAACCTTCTAGTGTTAGATTTGGGAGTACAGTACAAAATCCTAGGTTAGGAATAGAGATAGAGATAGAGATAGCCCTGTTTTCCCTAGCCCTGTGGAGCCTAAACGCAAGGGCACTCCAGTAGCAAGATGAGCACAGGTAGCGTCCAGATCTTAAACACCACTTTCTACACACACACAAAAAAAATCCAGGGCTCCCTGAAAGACATGACTGATTCCAATGCTGGGGCAGATAAAGTAAAGGGTGATCCTAGAACATCATGTTGTGTCAGAAGGGAAAGAAATGTTCAAGAATAATGGGCATGGTAAAAGTTCATAGGAGCTGGCTTGAGTGGGCTCCCAATGGCCAATTCTGTGATATTCGAACATCAAATTAAAAATGAGATCAATGGATTACATACCATTGAATTAAATAAGAATTCCTGTCTAGTAAATTAATAAATGGAAGTGAAGGAAAACTTATCTCTTGCATAAGTGTGCCAAATAATAAATGTAGAAAGAATAATAGATTTAGAAAACAATCATTTTGCAAATATCATAGTAATAATTGTTTCAGTTGAGAATCATCAATGGATGATAATATATACTGGGTAAAAGTTTGATGAGGAATAAAATATTTACATTGTCTCAAAGTGTTTTCCCACAAGTAATTTACTTATTACAAATGAATAGTAGTAACGTTATGGTAACTCTCACTGGCAGACATCTACTTATCTAAGTGCTCAAAGTTAGTATCAACAATAATGAGTCAAATGAATATCATGTGCCTTCAGATATAATGGACTGAGAAGGATAAAATATTGCTTCTTTGCTATTTCTACCAACAATGCCTTATCTCAATCTAACCATGATGAAACATCAGAAAAACCAAAATTATGGGACATTCTGCAAAGTAATTGTTTCCCACTCTTCAAAACTCTCAAGATCATGAAAGATAAATAAAGGGAGAAGAATTGTTCCATTAAAGTAGACTAAACAGACATGACAACTAAATGCAATGCACAATCCTAGATTATATACTGGACTGGGAAAAAATATGTAGCTATAAGAGACTTTATTGAAACAATTGCTAAAATTTGAATTTAGACTATAGATCATAGTATTTTATCAATATTAAACTTCCTAATTTTGATAGTGGTACTGTGGTTACATAAGAGAAATTCCTTGCTTTTAGTAAATACATACCAAAAAAAATTTAGGAATAAAGGAGCATGACATCTGCAACCTCCTGTCAAATGGTTCACAAATAATGCATGTGGTGGGGGAACACTTGTGCATGGGGGAAGGATGATAAAGCAAATGGAGGAAAAAATGGTGAATCTAGGTAGAAGATATATAGTAATGTATTCTACTATTCCTCTAAGTTTTCTGTATATTTGAAATTATTTTAAAAAATTAAGTTACCAAAAATAGCTGTCACTAATGTGTTCAAAAATAGATAAAAAATTTTTACAATTCTTCCAGAGTATGGGAATCTATGAAATACAATAATTTTAATACAATCATTTTATTATGAGTTCAATAGATGGGTTAAACAACAGATTAGTCACAGTAAAAGAGAGAATTAATTAACTGAAAGATAAGTCAGTCTAAATTTTCAAATTGAGGCACAAACAGATAAAAGGATTCAAAATTCGAAACAAACATTAAGTGACATGTAGGACACCACTATTGTTAAAAAGTAACATAATTGTTGTAATCAAAGTTCTAGACAGACATGAGTAAGATAATAGTTAAAATGAAATATTTGAAGAGATAATGACAAAAAATAATTTTCCCCAAAATGAAAGACATGAAACCACAAATTCAAGAATCATTGAACCCAAGCTGGATAAATTAAATAAAAAAACAAACATAATAAAACTGCTCAAAACCAAAGACAAAGAAAACCTTAAGTGAAACAAGAATAAGAAGATAAGCTGACTTAATCAATGGGGAAAAAAAGGAAGACAGAAGACAAAAGAATGGCACATCTAAAGTTCTTAAAATAAATAATTGCAGAGCTAGAATTCTATACCCAGAGAAAATTAACCTTCAAAAATAAAATCAAAATAGTAATTTTAACAAAACTTAAGAGAATTTATCCCATTGTCTTGCCTCTCCAAAAGGCCTTGGCAAACTTTGACTCTCCTTTGCTTTTGTTCATAGGTGAGCTCCTTCGGGACCATTTTTTATATACCCTTTTCATGCCAAGATTTTCAGTTAAGATTTTGCTGTTTCTTTATCAAGCTTTACTTGATCTGCTGTGCTTCTCACAGTCAGCTGACAATTTTCACACATAATTCAACAAGTTTTTGCAGTGTTTTCATCAGTTCTGCTCATTACTGGCCACCCTAACCTCTCTTCATCAGTGATGCTTTCTCTCCCCTCAGAAAAATGTTTAATCTATTGGTACACTGCTGTTTTCTTCATGGCATTATTCCCATAAACTTGGACTAACATGTTCCTGATTTCAGTTCCACTCTCTAAGTTTAACAAGAAATGTAATGTTTGATCATTGCTCTCATTCAAGCTCTGACATTCTCACAATGGCACACGAAAACATGCAACAACAATAATAAATGCCATTCAGCAAGACACGGCCGCATATTGACACAAACATATCTGTGAGACACAGATATTCCAAGGTTATGAAACCTTACCCACTGTTAATACAGTGCTGCCAAAGTAAGCGCTCGGTGCAAGTTTGCAAACTTGTCAGACCTTGTAACTCAAGGATTCATGTTGTAACCTCAGGAATAATCATTAAAATAATAGAAAAATAATGTTTAATTAATGAAGAAAAACACTAAACAATAAAAAATACTTTTCAAATCCAAAACAAGGCAATATATCAGGTAAAAGGGCCAAAAATCAAACACATAATGGATTTGAATTTTAAAAATAGCAATAATTACATGGTTATAACAAATTACTCCAAATAATAGGCAAAGATTGTCTGAATGTATTTTTAAAAACTCAACTACATGTTATTAATATTTATGATAGACACATCTTAAATATAAGGACATGGAAAAGTTGAGAGTAAAAGATGGAAAACATACAAACATCAAGAAGAAAAAAGTCTGGAATAGATATATTAGTGACACATAAATTTTAAGGCAAGAGGTATTATTACATATAAAAGCAACTTTCAGAAAAGATAAAAGGTCAATTCAACATGAAGATTTCATAATGTAGCTTGAAATACAATGAAAACTAACAAAACCAAAGGAGTAACAAATTCTCAATCACAGTGGGCAGTTTTAACAAACCTTTCTCGACGGCCCAAAGAACAAGCAGAAAATAAATTAGTTAAAATATAGAAAAATAGAATAACATGATTAACAAACAAAACAGCACCCAACAATTGCAGAATGCATTTTTTAGGTAAATATTGAATAGTTACCAAAATAAAGCATATACTTATTAAAACAAGTCTCAACAAATTTCAAAAAATTTAAATCAGAGTATGTCCTTTGACCACAGTGGAATTAATCTAAAAATCAGTAACAACAAAAATACCTTAAAAAATCCCCACATGCCTAAAAGTCAATTAATAAATTTGTAAATAATATATGATTTAAATAAGAAATCACAATGGAAGTAAAAGTTTTTCAAGAATGATAATAAAAATGTGACAAATATTTTGAGATACAGCTAATCTGTACTTAGAGAAAATATACTTAAATGAAAATCTAAGGATAGAAATCAAGGATCTAAAAAATCCATCTCACGAAGTTTGAAAAAGAATAACTAAATTCAAAGAAGGTATAAGAGACCTGTAATGAAGGTAAGGACAAAAACCAATGAAGTAGGAAAAAAACATATAATAGAGCAGAGGTCAGTAAACGTTTCCTATAAAGGGAAAAACTTTGCAAGCCATAACAATCTGTCACAACTACTCACCTCTGCCACTGTGGTGCAAAAGCAGGCAGACAACACATAAATGGAATGACATGGCTGTATTCCAATAAAACCATTACATATTTGACCCATGAGCCATATTTTGTCACTAGAGGGATACAATAAAGCCAAAAGTCCATTCTTTGAAGAAAGAAGACAAATAAAATTAATAAAGCCCCAGGAAGGTTGTAAAGAAAAAAGAGGGGACACAAATTATCAATATAAGAAATGAAACAAGGGACACCCTACAGGTCTTGGACAGGCATTAAAAAGTAAAGATGCTAGGATTAACTTTACGCCAATAAATATGATAAGCTAGATAAAATTGACAAATTCATTTTTAAAAATACTATCTTACCAAAACTGACACAAGAAAAAATAGAAAAACCCAATAGTTCTCTATTTGTTAAAAATATGAATCTATAACCAGAAGCCTAGCCACAAAGAAAACTGCAGGCCCAATGGCTTAATGAGTAAAGCACTTAACATTTCAAGAAGAACTGACACCAATCTTATACAAATTTATTCTAAGGAAAGGATAAAATAAAATCAATTCTGAACTCATTTTATGAGGCTGATATGACCCCTGACATAAGAACTTAGTAATAAAAAAGATTATTACAGGAAAGTAAAAGTAAAAAGCCATAGAAGAAAATATGGCAAAAATCAAATCAAAATCAAATCAGATCTCAACTAAGTTCATTTATAACAGTAATACAAAGCTATTAACATTTGTAAATCAATCAGTATAATTTGTCCCACCAATTAAATAAATAAGAAAAGCTATACAGTCACTAAATAGATTTTTAAAAGCATTTAAGGAAATTCAATTCCCATTCATGATTTTTAAAGATTTAAACTAGCACTAAAAGGAACAGCCTTAACTGATAAAGAATATCTTTTTTAAATCTACAATAAATATATCAATGGTAAAATAGTGCAAGCTTTTCCCCTGAAATAGGGAATGAAACCAGGATGTCTACAATCACTACTGCCTTTAAACAGTCTACTGTGGTCAAAGAAAATAAATTAAAATCATTTTTTAAAACATTTTTAACTCTCATTGTTTACAAACAATATGAATGCATACATAAAATATTCAAAATAATATGCAAATAAAGTATTAAAAATAAATTTAGAAAGTCACTGGATACAGACATCATACTTAAAAATCTATTGTATTTCTATATAATACTAAAACATTGGAAAATAACATTTTAAAACAATACCATTTACATTAGTGCAATACAAGCTATCTAAGGATATCTAACATAAAAAGCACCAGATATCTAGGAACGAAGCTAACAAAAAAAATGTTCAAGACCTAAATATTGAAAACTACCAAACATTGCTGAGAGGAATCTATTTCACAGTTTCTACTAAAATTGTACAAATGCATATCCTATGACCAAGCAATTCTACTCTCTGGCATATCGCCATCAAAAACGCATACATATACGTCCACCAAAAAACACATACAGGACTATCGACAGCAGGACTGTTCACACTACGTGTAGACCCAAACTGGAAACAACACAAATAATAGAATACTATTCAACAATGAAAAATCACGACTTTCTGCTACATATAATCACATTAATGAACCTCAAATACATAATTCTGAGGGAAAGAAGCCAAATACAAAAAAAGTACCTGTTGTATGATTCCACTTACATAAAGTTCCCAGACATCAGAAGTAAATATTGTGATAGAAATCACAATGCTGGTTACTTTTGGGTGGAGAATAATAACTGGGAAGTGGCATAAAGAAGGATTCTGTCGTGTTAGTAATATTCTACACCTTGGAATAATGGTGTCTCCATGGATATGTTACTTTGTAGAAATTCATCGAACTTTTTCACTTACGAATGGATTATACTTCAATTATATATGGGTTATAATTCAAAGTGTGCTACATGGAGAGAAGCTATATGATTACACTAAGTTAAGTCTCTAGTGTTCAGAGCAGTTTTCCTAAGTTCTCCCTTTTTTCTTTTATATACCAGGGATTTATCTTTGGTCCATTCACCCTAATCAAACACAGAAAACTTAAGAAGTCAACATTCTTCTTTGTTTCCCTAAGGCCTTGTTATCTTGGTCACTTTGTGGATATGCACATATTTATACAACCCGCAAGCAGGCACTGATGAAGATAAACTTTTTAACTCTCACATAGTAGAAGAGCAAGTAACGACTTAGAATCTTTGATGATCTGAAAATAACCTCCAATTTAAGTGAACTTTTAAAAGGGGAAGGTTCTTAAAACTTGTACGTTTTTACCTTAAACTTTCCTAAGGAGTCAGCCTTCATCATCTGTACCTTTTGGTAACACACAGGTTAATATTCATCCACTTGACCACATATAAAAAAAATATATCTCAAAAAAGAAGAAAGCTCTGTGTGCTACTGAGTACCAAGTGGCGTTGTGACTGATCACTACGAGAAAGTTCAGGGAAATCGTTTTTAAAGACAATTTTAAACAACTGCATTATTAAGTAGCAAAGCACACTGACACAATCCAGAGAAAATCAATTTTGACACCTGCTTCCTAGATATTCAGATCTTACAAATCATATTAAGGGCTTTACAAATCCTTTGGGAATATGCCCTGACACCCCAAAGAAGGTCGCGGCACGTGGGCACGTTTCTGAAGTCTCAGTGTGTGGGGGAGGAGGCTGCCGGCTCGCAAATAAATTCTCAGGAAGCTGTGAAGATATCAGCTATTTGGCTCAATTTATTCCAAGCCGAAACATAATAGTACATTATAAATCTGTTTTGATTTTACTTAATCTAATGAAAAAATGTTCATCTTTTTGATAAGTGCTCATTAGCCATTTTTTTCTGACATAAACAGACAAGAAAGATGTTCTCGTGCTGCATTTAAAACGCAACTCAGCTAATTACAGTGCAATGACTCAAAGAACAAAATCAATGCACTGAAGTTTCTCACTTGAATTGTCTTTATAGTTGAATTAAAAATCTAACAAAAAAAAAATTTTAAAGGGCCCTAGCAGTATGTTCTATACCTAGGTTGAATAATGTTTTAGTAAACAAGGGCCAAATTCTAGCACATTATATATTTTTTTAAAATTTTCTGATGTTAATGCTCTCTAAGGATAGTTGCTGAACTACTAACAAAAGGGTATG
This sequence comes from Lyroderma lyra, assembly GCA_004026885.1. Taxonomy (NCBI): domain Eukaryota; kingdom Metazoa; phylum Chordata; class Mammalia; order Chiroptera; family Megadermatidae; genus Lyroderma; species Lyroderma lyra. The sequence goes on along the minus strand of PVJL010002835.1, from coordinate 161,086 downwards.
TGTGTGGGGGCATGGGGTATTCTCTTTTTGGGAAGTGGTGATAAATTCCCCTTATTTCACCAGTCCTTTGTGAGACCAAAAGCCCATAAGTAGATACACATAATATCTGGTCAGGGTTGGAGCCAGGCTGGGGCCAGGGAACCACATGAAGTTAAGTGATCTGTATGAGAATCAAACTTACTTACAGCCCAAGCTCATGCCCAGGACTTTTAGGAATATATCAGACAGTTTGGGCTTTTTGAATCACAGAGTATTAATCTGTTGAAACATCCTGAATGAGCCTGACAACATGAATGCCGTTTCCCAAAACATTCGGTTTACACTCCAAAAAGAATTTTAACCAGAGTTAATCTGACTCCTTTGGGCATCTTAAATCTGACTCTATGACCCAGAACATTGTTTTGTTGTTTTCTTTCAATTTGCTTTTTATTATAAAATACATTTACCTGAAACTAGAAACTTTAAAAATTATTTTAGATCTATTAACGCATAAATTACATATATTGTACCCAAATACCCAGGTCAAACATCATAAAGTGGAGGAAGTGAAATTAATTACTTAAATGTGTCACTTCTTCCTATCCTCTCCATGAAGTCAGTATTTAAATGAATACGTGCAGCGTGCTCAAGGCTCGTTCGAGTGAACAAACAGAATAGCATGAGATCGGTCCACTGCTGAGTTCAATCGATGGATGGCTGTTAGAGTCACCTTTGCAGATGGGTTTGCTAGCATTTCATGGTCCTTATGCATCGCGTACTAAGACAAGACAGACATTTTGTATCTTGCAGGAATTCAAATGGCTCTAATCCGAGTTAAGAACGTGACCATCGCTCATTGAACAAAGCTGCAAGCACAAGTCTCACTGCACCCTGGTGCAACAATGCAGAGCTTGGAGGTTAAAAATTGAGGGTGAAAAAGACAGAGACGCGGGAGTTCCCTGGTGGTGTAGTGGCTTAAACCTTCGGCGCTGTCAACGCTGCGGCCTGGGTTTGATTCCCAGTCAGGGAACTACCCACATATCACAAAAAAAAAAAAAAAAAAAAAAAAAAAAAAAAAAAAGACAGAGATGCAAGTCCCAACTCCTCTCCACTTGCTCTTCAAGGGAACCTGGACAAGATTCTTGACTTCTCTAAGCTTCCCAAATGGATAACTAATGGGGGAAAGAATACCTGCCTCGCTGCAGTGAACATTCAAGGAGATGATACGCAGAAAGCGTTCAGCGCGGAGCCTGACACGTCCCCAGGATGCAAAATTTAGCTCAGATGCGTGAATCACCAGCAGAACACGAGTCTCAAGGATCTTTCCAGGAGTGAGGAGCCACCCTTTTCCCTTTTCACCTGTTGTCATTTTCAATATTCCTGGGCTCTCTGTAGTGAAAATGCAGACTGTTTCCCTGTATCGCAATGCCTGGTCGCTTTCAGGCATCAAACCTACAATAACCTTGTTACTGTCGTCCCAAGCTAACCAGCTCTCTTATGAGCCATCATCCCAAAGTGTCAGTCAGCATGTATGAGAAATGCAGCACATTGTGCCTTTGGTCACCACGGGTCATGGGAAAACTGCATCTTTTTTGTAGTTCTGCTGCTGGCTTTATATTTCCAATAATACTACTGGGCACAAAGGAAACGTCTAGCAACTTAATAAAAAAACAGAATGGGCCATATTACTTTTACTCTGGTTTTGGCCGAAGCAAATGAAACTACCAATGTTTCTCAACCCTATCCATGCTTAGCAAGGCTGATCTGGATACTTCCTTCTTCTCCATTGAAAAGTGAACCCCATTCTTGATGTTTACTGAGTTCTAAGAACTGTCCAAAACACTTCTATGGACTATCTCATTTAATCCCCAAAGACCCCGAGACAAGAGGGCGTAACGTCCTTACGTTAGAAAAAGTAAGACTCAGAGAGGGTAAGTAACTCACATAAGGCCATGCAGTTAGTAAGTGATGGAGGCCAGTGGTCACATTCAAGTTGGACTGACTGCGAAGTTCATGTTCTTTATCACAAAACTGTAACACCAAAAGGAGTGAAAGACATTATGAGCACAGACACCTAGGAGGCATGCATATAGGGAAAGAATTAGATACTGATTGAGCGTTATTCTTTTTACTCTGGGGATCAGCTGGACACTGTTTAACAAGTTCATCCTTTCACTTATTTGTATATACATTTACAGAACAACCACTCTGTGGTGGGCACTGCACCAGGTGATGAAAGAGGAAACATGTTTTCTAACCAAGATTTACAGTTACTTCTCCCGGCCTTGTCCAAAGCCCATGGACATCCATGCACAGTCCTTTCCTCACCTGCCATGCATTAGACAACAAGCTGAAATAGAGGAAATAAGGTTTTCTATATGTTATACCAGTTTAAGTTCTTTTTTTCCAATTCTTGAGGCACTCTTGCTGTCTGCAATTCCCCAGTTGTAAACAGCATTGAGGGGCTGGAATGGGGGACTTCATAATCTTCCTTAACTCTCCAGACTCGTCTTTCACTGTTCACCGTATGTACACCCTAAATTCCACCAGTACTTTCCCCACTGGGTAGGCTCCTCCTCACCTCCATGTGTTTGCACATGCTGCTCCTTCTGCACCACGTGCCTATTCCCCTTGAAATTCCAACTCATCCTGTGTGACCTAGCTCAAATGTCACCTTCTTTATTACATCTTCCCTGATCATTTGGGGGCTCCTCTGTACACAGCCTTCAATCATCGGAGGTGGAGGATCACCTCCTTCATTCTTTCAACAAACTCTTCCTGGAGTCGAGACAAATTAGCGAACAAAATGGAATAATATCCCTGCCCTCAAGGAGCTGGCATTCTTGTGGGGGGAGGCAGTGAGAGTAAATATAATAAATAGATTACATGGAATCTTATAAGCCTGTAAGGGGAATGGAAGGAGATAGAGTAGGACAAGGAGAAGGCGGGCGAGCTGCACATAGGAGGAGTTGTAATTAATAGCCTTGGGAAGAGGAGAGCCAGTTAACAAAGTGACAAAGACAAGCAGAAGGTGAGTGACGGCCTCTGGACGTTTTTAAATTCCTTTCCATATACCAGTTTGCACTTTCTCATTTGCTCTTCAAGGACTATGTGAATTATCTTTTCCTCTTCGGTGTATAATACAACACCTGGCAGGAATTGCTCAATTTTCTGTTTTCTGAATGAACAATGAAAGAAGCAAACTCTTCACAGGCTCCACAGTCAGAGAATCAGTCACTTCTCCTACCCAAACAATCTCCCTGTCCTCTAAACCAGTGGTCTCCAGAGTGTGGCTGTGCACCCAAGGGCTATCTAGGATGAAGGCTAAGAAGCCTGGGGAGGCAGGAAGAAAACATAGAATTTCTATTCAAGTTGATTTTTTAGTATCAAAATGAAAAGAAAAAATAGCACTACTAGAACATAATATATGGTTTGATGCTGACACCATCACTCACAGTGGGATCTGAGACGTCCTAAGGGAAGGGGAAATTTCCTCCAGAACAGCAGCCCCACTTGGACAGGGTCCATTGCTGTCGTCGTTTTTGTTTACAGTATGCCCTCCTCCTAGCAGGCACTCAACAAATACTTGATGAATGAATGAATGGCTGACGAGTATTCCAAATAACGTCAGTTCTAGAGAACGGAACCAAAACTTGTCTTTGCACCTCAGTGACCCCTGGGAAGGACTGGGAAGGACAGAGATGTCAGAGACAAAAAAAAGGCTACGCTCATTGTTCCAGTCAAGACTTTCCTGTTATCTGCATCACCCCAGCCAAGGAAGAGTGGCCCTGGTCTTACGTGGGCTTAGAGGAGAGGGGAAAAAAAGATTTCTCCTTGTGCTGCCACCTGTCCAAATCAATCAATATGTATCAGCTCCAGGATTATGAAAAGCTTCAGAAATAACACTGAGACATGGGAAGTGGGCTATGAGATCATTATGGATGACAATGACCATGACCTTCCCTTTTTTACCTCAGGATCTGCGCTGTGTCCCCCGAGGCACAGGTCAAATGTCAGTGTTTTCAGTTACAGGCCTGGGTCTCATTCGGAGACATCACTCTTCAGTCCCTTTTCTAGACAGTGAGGTCCGAGCTGTGAAGAGCCACAGCATTTAGTTCTGAAGATGTAAAGCTGGTGATGCTCTCCACAAACCTGGTTCCTTTTACAAAACATTTATCAAAAGAGTGAAAGAAAGTAGTGACAGAGGAGCCCCTGGACTGAATATTTTTAAAGTTTGCACTTGAGCTCTTGGAAGAAAAGTACATTAAATCCAAATAAATAAAAACATCTGAAAAATACTCAGCCTTATCAAATAATTTAAAAATCCATCACTATTTTTCTAGTGAGTCTCTGGTTCCTTAAAACTGAGTGCTAACTTAGTTCCCAATCAAAAGCTGCTTTTTTTTTTAATGCATTTCATCCCAAATTATCATGCTTCCTGCAAAATCTGCAATAAAGCAATTAAAAGGCAGAGAGTAAACAAAATGTGTTCAGTAGACTGGCAGGCGCAGGCAACAGATCAGAACTATTCTCACACTGTCTGTCAGGGTGTTTCCTGGCTTTTTCTCTGTTTTGTTCATTTCCACTAATGTGTGGACAAGAGGGTAGAAAACATTTTGCTAAGAATGAAACCCTGAGATTGATACGTAATTCGAAGCTTTGTCTGGGGAAGGAAGCTGCAATCTGTTTTCAGACAAGAGTAAGACGCTATGCAATTCCCTTTGAAAAACCACGTCCAAGCTTCCCTTAAATTGAGATGCCAGAGCAACTCGATTGTGATTTAACTCAGAGAACAAAATTAGTCCAGGTACAGCGAGGCGGAAGGATCGGCAGCAGACACACTGGTAATTAGCCTATGAATTCAAAATACAGAATCTTCCCCATGCCCCCAGCCAGTTTTGACTTCCAACAGATTAGAGAAATGAATTGGCAGTTCACCTATGAGTCACTGGTGAACAAATATTTTTCACCAGCTACTTCCTGGCCATCTTTTGAGCTGAGCCTTTTTAATTCCATAAAGGACTGGGGTGTAATGATAACCCTTGAAGTTCACAATAATCGTTGGCAGGGCTCTAATGAAAAACAAAAATCTCCACCTAATTCCAACAATTTGCCGTAGTAACGGAAGCCTTCATATTAGCGTGGCCTTAGGGGAAACTGGACCCTCAGTGAGGGGCAAGGACAGACAGCAGCAGTGAAAATATTGCATCTCCTGGTTAAGCCCAATGAGATTCAGGTTTCAAGTTGGGTTCCAAAAGCACAAACATGGACCAATAACAAGGTTGGACATGGCCAAATACCTTCAGTTGCAGCAATGAGCTGACCATCCTGGTTGGATGCAGGTTCTGCCAGCTAAGATTTCTTCATGCTACAGGTAAATGAATCTTTTTGTGGGTTCTTCTTACAAACTAGATTAAGGGTTTGACCTCCATACTCCCATAGAACTCAGTACACCTGGGGGTGATCATAAACCCAGATTCATCTACTCTCCTCTTTGGGTTCTATACCCAGGAAAGACCTCTGCTGGCAGAGAACTGAGGGATTGTGGGGTAGAGATCATTCTGATTGGAGGAGTTTCTATTTCACAGAGGTGTCTTTGTCTTGGCTCATATGTCCCACCTGCAGGTTAGCTGGAACCAGACCTATATCTCTCCAAGGCAAGGGCATTTCAAGACTCAGCCCAAGGTGGCATCTATTTAGTCCAAAACTTCGCTATCAATGGACCACACAATCTGCTCAGTAGGGTTTGTGTGGCTTTTCCCCTGACTCACCACTCACCTTTCTCCCATGAAAGGTATTGGGACATAGCCAAAGACAAGAGAGCCTTCTGCAAAATAATTTTTGCAAAGGTTTAGAGAGAGATACGGGGTGGGGGTGATTTGCCACCAAATCTGACATACTAGCATTAAATTCTGTCCAGGTGAGCTTTTGTCAAAAATTATACCAAATGCTAGGAAGCAATAATCAACTGAAAGCAAATTCGCCATTTTGGGGGGAGGGGAGAATTTGGGTCGGGAGGTGGGAAAGTGAGGTGTTAAAAGACACGGCAGACCATGAAGGTGCCAATCTAACATTATCGACGGCATCTCATCCCAGGTGGCGAGGGAAGGAGATACTGAGATTTAAGGCTCCTAGACACTTGCCAACAGACTATGAAGACATTAGGGGAAAAGTACCAACCAAACAACAATGCCTACATTGCATCATTTGAAAGGCATGTAGGTCTAAAAGCAATCTAAGGGACAATTTTAAGACTCATAAGCATCTCAGAATAATATAAACTTCCAAATGCAGAGAATGGGGGTGCTGACTAAATTAAAATCTGTTCAGAGACTTTATTTCAGGGCATGAGGCTGAGCCCCTGCAATGTATAATACATAAGTGGGGTGTAAAGTCAATGGGATTACATTTTCCTAATTATTTTCTGCTTGAGCTTTACAGCACATACACAAAATGAGATCAGCCGGGACTTGCCTTTCTAACAAATCACTCAGATTTAAACATCGCTCAAATAAACAAAGCAGGGGTGGTGGAGTGGCACAAGGCTGGGAAAAGACAGAGAAGGGTTTCTTCAATCATAGTTGCAAGGAACAAAAACCTGGAGGGGGAAAAAGAGTTGTTGGACCGCCACCAAATCTCCCCCACTAGAGACAAGAGCCCATCTGCTGAGCTCAGCAAGTTCACTTTAACTACCATTCAGCTTGTGTCTCTGCAGAGATCTGTCTACAGAACCAGCAGATGGACCCCTGCTTCCCTGAGTCGCTGTGTTATTTGTTTAATAAATTTAATTAATATCCATCCTGCATTGGATTGCTCCCAGAAAGGGGGCCGAAGTGCTCCCTTTCCCCAGTAGCTACATGATGAGTGATTTCCCAGAAAAGAGTGGATAACGGTGCCCCGGGGCCACCGAAAAATTAAAAGTGCCACATGCTTACATTACTTTGCATGTATTAATTTTCCGCAGTACACTAATATACTTTTGATGGGTATTTTAACTTCACGAAAGTATGCAGTTCTGAAAAAAGGCAGATTACGTCTCCTTTCTGATCAGTTACATTTGTCAGAATATTTTTAAAAGAATCTATTATAATTCAACCACATAGTCAATGCTTTTATCTATTTCCCAAAAATGGTGGGTCAGGAATGCTTGCTGAAGGAGGTTCCCTTCAGCAAACAACTAGCTCCACAACAGACTGTGGTGAAGGAATTGAAAAAAATCTCGCTGGTCATATTGAATGTGTATTATTTCCTAAACTGGAAAACGTGGTCGTTGCAAACAGGGGAAATAGGAAGGGTCTTAGGCGAGATCAAGGCAGTAATATGCCCCCTCTTCATTAAGTGGGGTGCCAGAATGCTGGGGGATGGAGTTCCTGCGATCAAGTATGGATTAAAACAGTGTTACACTTGCCCTGTTACCCAGTTTTATCCTGTCTTTCTTGGCCGCAGGACTTCTCAGAGCCTTTCACGTGCTAACAGGCACTGTGAATACTACTGTGGAGGGGGTGGGCTCAACATACAAGGAAGCATTGCTCCCGCAGATGGCAGAACCCCAAACGAGGCCTGTTTGGTTCTCCCCCAGGTCCCACGGCTTCATTCAAGGCCTGGCAGGTGACAGGCACTCAGTAATACTTGCTCAATAAATGAATCAATGAACAAATGAATACGTGGGCAAAGGAGCCCCAGGGGTTTTGCTTAGAGATAATCCTTGGGCACCTGAACCTTATCACTGATAAGATTTCAGTAAAAAGCAAACGAATAAAATCACTTCCATACTAAGAAAGAATTGAAGGTTCTTGACTCCAATAGTAAATTTGGAGGGTTGCACTTTCAAAGTACTGCTTCTTTATGTTAGGTTTATGCTGCTACATTTAAACCCTTCCCCACTACTAAATATCCTAAATATCTTCCCATTCCTTTACATGGCATGAAAACCTGGCCTCACAGAATTCGGTAAAACCTCTCAACTCCTTGGCAGTGCCCTAATTGATTTGTCTTCGACATGTTCAACCCCTTCCTAGAAGGAATTCAAGTAATGAAGTCAATCCAACCCTAGGCACTGAGTCGATGAGATTTAAAAAATTACTCCTTTCAATTGAATTATTTTAAATACAAAACCTTACAAAGGCTAAATTATTCTGAGTTTATTGACAATCTCAATGTTAAACTTGTTAAATTGAAACGCAAAGTTCATTTCCCAAGAAACCTGAGAAGTTATTTTCATGTACGTTGCCCTTGTGCATTCTGTGTGAAACAATCCCCTATGGCTCATGTCCCTTCCACGATCTCCCTGTAACACTGCATCTTGTTCTTCCAGCACTGCGTTCACTGTCTTCCCCTCCCCCTTTCAGACCACGAGAGCCTTCCTGCTAATTTGCTATTCACAGGGAAGACACAAACTGGCACTGGATCCTACATATCCAGAAAACCTAGATGATAAGAAAATCTCTCCCCTAGCTCAGCTGTCTATTAATTTCTAAAGTTAAAGAAAAAAAAGAAAATCTTCTGTTAGCTGGCAGTTTCCAGCTACTGATTGCAGTTTTATGCTGCAAGATCTCAGAAGGCTCTGCTAACATTAAAATCTTTCTAAGTAAAAGGGAAAGTAAGGGAGCCCTTAACCAAGCAGTGCCTTTTTTTTTTTTAATTTCCTGCATCAAGATGGTTCTTGAATTGGGAGACTATAAGCAATAAATAGGACTCAGGTCATCTTATGGACTAGATTTTAGGAAGTAGGGGGGGAAAGAAGGGGCAGGAAAATATTTATTACATGCCTGCTATGTGCCAGCCACAGTGTTCAGTACTTGTAATAATAATAAAAATAATTAATGACAGTTAACATTCAGTTATATGACAAATACTGTAATAAATCTTTATATGAATACTCATTCGTCCCAATAGGTAAGATGATGATTTTAAGTTGAGGGAAGTGGGCTCAGAGATGTTTAGAAATATGCCAAAGGTCAGAAGACTAGTAAATGGAGTGGGGGAGCCCGGATTTGAACCCTGCCCATCGGACCCCAGGGCCCATGTTCCCAACCACTAGGCTTTCCCACCTGTTATGTGTATTACCTCCTTTCAGAGGCTGTATACAATGATATCAGGGTCCTTAGATCCCTCAAAATGGAAAAGGACATGATAAAAATGTTTTGCTTTAATATTCCAAACATATGGCAAGAGCAGAAAATTGTTTGACGTGTTTATAAAGACTATCTCTGAAATTAAATTTGTTAACCTCACTAAAATCCTAGTTTCATCTGAACCAGTTTAGCTTTCATCACTTCCACCAGCTTTTCAGGCCCATATGTCAGTGTGGTTTTCTCTTGCAGGTTATCATTTTTGATAATCTCCCTAATATGATGAGCTGCTGTTGTTTATATCTCTCCCTTCACTCCCACTTCAGGAGTAGCAATTAATACAACAATAAACTCTAATGACAGACAACTATGGACCTCTCTCCCCAAAAGACTTCATTTTCCTTTAAGGCAACATAAAAGATTTTAATTTCTAGAAAAATTTAACAAATATTTTGGTTGTCTACAACTTACAAATATTAATATGCATATATTGGGCACCTTTTGCTGCTGAGTGTTCTCTCTCTGCTTCCAGGAGCTGGATGTATTCTGTTATCCCTACTTCACGTAGATAGTGCATTCGTCTTTCATTGCACCTTAAAACATCAAACATCCAGTACCTCGCTCTTTCTGTGAGTAAGGAATCTGAGTGCAGATTAGTTGGGTGTCTCTAGCTCAGGTTCTCATAAAGTGTCAGCTCATCTGAAGACTCAAGTCAAGCGGAGAAGGATCCATTTCTAAGCCCATTCACAGGGCTGTGAGCAGGATCAGCTTCCTCAAGAGCTGTTAGATTGAAGGCGTCAGTTCCTTTCTGGCTGTCAGCCAAAGCCCACCCTCAGTTCCTGGTCACATGAATCTCTCCATAGGGCAGGTCCCACTGTAGAAGCTGGCTTCCCCCAGACAGAGAGAGAAAGAGAGAGAGGTCACAGGATCTAAGTCACCTAATCTGCACAGATGTTAACATCTCATCATGTTGGCCATATTCTATTTGTTAGAAATGAGTCACCAGATCTGGCCTATACTCGGGGAGAAGGGATTACATGAGGGTTTGAAAACCAAGGGATCATTGGGAACCATCTTAAAGGTTGCCTCCCTCTAATGTTGTATTTTTGTGCCTCTCAAGGGACACACACACACACGCATGCGCGTGCCCATACACAAACACATAAAAGCACACAAGTATCTACAAAATAATTTTATTTCCCAACATTTGTGTTTTAAAACTAAATGCACACATTTAGGAAAATGTCCATGTATAGCAAATGATTACGTTCATTCAGCAAGTATTTACAAAGTGTTTAACGGGCCAGATAATGTTCTGGAACATTTTTAAAAAGAATAACTAAAATTGTGTTGTAAAAGTTCACCAAGACCATAACCAACCTCCTTTTCCCCTAAGCAGAGACACAGGAGAATTAAAGATTAAGACAATCATTGTTCTTTTCCAATTAAAACCACCTCAGCATTTACTGTTAGAAACTATTTTCTGGGGCTAGGGCAGTGATGAGCAAATCCACTTGGCCACAGATATAAAACATATTGTCTAACATAAGCTTTAGGAATCACACTATTGCTATTTTGGTCTCCATATGCTTTCCCCTTTGTCTTCTAGTTCAATTGGTCAGGATTTGGAAGAAGAGGAGGGTTTTTAAAATTTATTTCCTTCAAAATTCAATATACATCAAATAGAAACCATCAACAATAGATGACACAAATTCCCTGGTGCTCAGAAAACACATAAGCTTCTCCAGAACTGTAACACCTCAAGGAGGAAGGAAAGGAGATAAAAGGAAAGCATTCTTAATTGATACAGCATTTACCAAAAAGAAACAGAAAATCCAGAATCACCTGACTTGATCTTGAATTGGCAAGACATTTCCTCTCCCCCTTGCTATCAATCAAAATGGGGACTCATGAGCTGGTTTAGGTTCAGCTATTGAGAAATAGTGTTCTATTTTTGCACTTTTAAGGTGCTGCAAAGACTTATACTCATTAAAAAAGCAAATAAATGCTTTACAACCAGTAATGAATGCCAAGAAGGAAAGAGGAAAAGCGATAGAGGGAGAGTGAAAGAGAATTACTTAGGTAAGAAAGATCTCTCTAGAGAGGTGAAATTTAAGCTGAGATGTGATGGAGGAGAAGGTTCCAGGCATATAAAAATTAGGAAAAGGAATGGCTCAGGTAGAGGGACTAGCATGTTTCCTAATAAGAGGAAGAGCTTAGTATGCCGTGGGAATCTGAAGGTCACCACAGGAGCATACGGATGAGGCAAAGAGTGACATAAAACAAGAAGAGATTGGCTATTGTGTGGGATGAGGCAGGACAGGCAGTAGGGACATCAGTTATGAGGCTGTTGTAGTCATGTAGGTAGGAAATGATGGGGACGACTTCCGTTGAGTCTGGTTAACAACCTGGCAAGCAGTGTACTTGACAGGTGGCCCATGTCTTTGGTTTTGAGCAAGCAGCTTCCCAGTTGCCTTGAGAAAACTTCTGCAGAACTCAGTTCTTACTTCTTTTCATCCTGTCAGCCATAGGTGAAATCCTCCATTAACTGGGAAGTCAGACAGGAAACAAACTCAAATGCCCCTAGAAAGAGGACTGAGAAGTTACGAAGGATGCATAAGATCAAAGAAAGGTCTTTATTGATCATCTATTTCAACCACTTTAACAGATGAAAAAAGTGTGACTCAGAGAGCTTAAGGAGCCAGGACCAAAGTTAACCAGCCAATTAATGGCAGACGAAGGCTAGAATCCAGTTCTGATGGGACCACATGGGAATGGAGCAGCATGACAAATGGGTACAATGATTCCATGTACTTCACAGCCTTGTATTCGTATTTTCCTTTCCTCCCTCCTCCAATCCTTGCTGGAAGAGGTACGTATGGCATTTGAAAGCAAATTGGTGTGTGTTGGGGGGATGTAAAATTTTGCACCTGTTTTTAAAGGGAGCCTGCTGAATGTATGCTATGAGACAATGAACTATTGAGCTCTAAATGTTACTTTTAAAAAAAAGGAAGGAAGGGAGGGAGGGAGGAAGAAAGGAGATAGGGAAAGCTGAAATGAACTTCAAATTACATTGTTGAAAATACACAAATTTGGACCCTATATGAATCTTACTTCAGAACTCGTATGTGAGTTTACTTTGATGCCTCTTTTACTAGGCTGTAAGTGAAAATGAAATCTGTGTAAAAACTTTAATGTTTCCATTTCCTAAGTCTAAGGACCTAATTTTATCATCTTTTCTAGGTTTTTCCAGTAGTCCACTTCTAGTTCTTTTCCAATATGAAAAAAAATATCAGACTGTGAATTCAGAAAGAGGTAACGTGAAAAGAGAGATGATAAACACAAAATATTTTAGCTCTAGTATTCCCTTCCCAAATGACATGTCAACACTAGAAGCTTCCTCTCCATCTAACTGACATTTACTTTTAACTCTCCTTTACGAACCCACTCTGATACAAATTCACAAAGAAATCTATGTAAAATATCTGAAATTGTGACTCATCTCACAGTAACATGTTTGATTAGATTCAAATTCTCAGGAAAAGACAACTTTGAATGAAGTCTTTCATATCCCCAAGCTTTAAAAAAATAAGCTTATGTCAAAAGATTCAATTTTGCATGAGAAACAAATAGTTTTCATACATATTTACACCTACCAACAGAGAAAACCACCTCACTTAAACCTACCCACTTTTCCTAAAATTACGGGGAGCCTATGTAAGTTGAAAATGTCTGTTTGAAAGCATTAAAGCCAGAACTAACTTTGTTTGTTTTAAGATAGTTGCCAAATTTCTTTCCTCTTAAACTGGAAAGTCAGCTCTGAAAGCCTGGGCACATTGCAAAATTTAAGTTTAGAAAGATCAGGGTGCTTCTCTTTATTTCAGGCTCTAACACTCAAAATGGCTGTGAATGTAGATTACGCTGTCTCCCAAACCTTAGTGTAAATGCATAGTGTGACTGCTCAGAAAGTTATGAGTCGTGGTAAAGAGATTATAAAGCCTTTCCCCTCTAAACTATTATAAATAAAAGCATTTATTGCCAACCTTAGAAAATAAAAGTCAAGCCAGTCTTCCTGCAACCTAGGGAGTCAGTTTAATAACCTCCCATAACATTTCTTCTCAAATAACTGCAAAAAGATCAGCACAGCCTTTGCCAAAGGAGTTGAAAAAACATCCCACCTTGTTTCTGTAATTCATGGATGAGCTTCTGAGAGTTGATCATTTTCTTGTCAACAGAAAGATCCAACTTAACTCTTTTCCAATTCAGTTTTGTATTTAAGTGATACCTTATAGTTTAAATAATAAACCTTAATCAAGTAATGAAACAAGGCAGTCCCTGGCATTTTACTGTGTCGTAAACAAATGGGGCTGTCACAAATTCAACACTACCCTGCCTCCAAACTACCTTAAGCCTATGTATAGGGACTTAGTCCCCAGCCAAAGGATTCATGGGCCTCCAGTCCCATCAGACTGGGTAGAAAAGGAAAAGAAAACAGATGAAGGGTCCAAGCCTACTATTTCCCCCATGCCTTTCTCCAGAGTGTGCAATTTTTCAGCCAAGAAAGCAAAAAAGTTTCAAAACTATTTTCATCATAATGGTCTACTGTCACAGGGACTCAAGATGAAAGTTGAGTCCATAATTATGTTTAACATGGAAGAATAAATACTACCACAAGCTACAAGTAGGTGGGTGCCCTGTTTCTACTCAAAGGCTAACTACACACTCCAACCTGTCCATCAACCTCCCAGGTGTCCCCACCACCTGGCCAGAACTGATGGGCACGCACTGATCCAACATGCAACATTGCCCCCACGAAAACAGTCTGTCGGGAGGCCGATCACGGACCACCCTCTCACTGGTGGCCAGTAGCGTTCCTGCTCCTCAGCAGGACATGACTCATAGTAAGTAGCAGAAGTGTGTTTCTAACAGCCACCACGCTAATGAACGCGCCCGTGGGTTCTTCCATCAGTTCCACTTGTCACACACCTGGAAGCTTTCCGAAGCTGAAATTGCATAAAGAAGCACATCTTGCTAATGGGTGCACAGAAAAAATCAAGATGAAACCCGGAAGCTCACAGACACAGTTCCAAGCTTTGCCGAGACGCTGAGGGCGGTTCCGGGGGCGGGAGCTGGGCGTGGCCGCTTTCGCTGCTCAGCGCCGCGCCGCCCCGTGAGGGCCCGCTCGAAACGCACCCGGGACGTTGTTTTCGCTTTTGCACGTTTTTTGTAAAAGCCAAAACCTTTTTGGATTTCTTTGAGTTGGCGTAAACAAGGGACTAACGTAAGTCTTTCGTAAAAGCAAAGTGGCATATAGCAAACTTTCGAAAAGTCGGGGTTACTAGTATGACAGTTAAGCACACCGTGTCAATGGCAACTATGGCATCCTAGAATTTTGCACATATATATTCCTTTTAGAAGGAACTGCATTCAGTTTTGAGAAGTTTATCTATCTGAGGCTCACATCTGGATTCCTCCCTCCAACTAAAAAAAGTAACAGGCTTTGTACCCAATTCGGTGCGCGCACGCGTGTTGGTGCCCGTGCACACGTGCACAGGAGGTTGCTAAACATTAGGCCTGGGCAAACAAAAGGCTGGTGGTCCTGTGGGCCAATCAACATGGCTCCCAGGCCTAGATTAGGAAATCGCTTAGATCCCAAAGGCACTTTATGAGCACATCTTTATCATTTACAAGCACATCCGTTTTATTTCCCAGAAGCCTCCTCCAGCCTAAAACTACCAAACTGTGCCATGGTTTACTACAAGATGTAAACAGAATCCTGTAGCCAGGCACTGTGTTTCTTCAAGCAGTGTGTGCTAACGGGGAGTAGATAGATGATTCCCGGCGTTCACAAACGTGGGAGAGATGGGGAGAAGTCTTAGGACCCTAAAGATTCTTAAAGCTTCTGAGCCAAAGTAAACAAGCCAGGTGTGCTAATCATCAGACACAAGCAGAAGGCTGAGACCTTCACTCAAAGCTTTATAAAGACCTTCGAAAGCTCGCTTTACTGCCAGTAGGATTTTCATCTTTGTAGAGTTTCCAAGATAACGTATTTCACTAAAGCACAAACTGAATAGAGTCATGTCGGTATCATCCTCACACGTCTCTGCCAGCTGGGATCCTGGATGGTGAGATGCGACCGCCTCTCCATGGGCCTGAAACCACCAATCTGTTTCACAAGGGTCACCGCACAGCCATCAGATGGAGACACTACGTGGTCGCTATCCCAGTGAATAGAGCCAAACCACCTATGTCGAGGGAAAAGACGACAGCTCCCATTCCCAATCTCCTCAGCCACCCCAGTCCCTCCGCAGTGGAGTATCAATAGAGAGACTGAATGAATTGTTTACTTAATTGTGCTGTGCGAGCTGGATAATTGCACGCTTTCCAGAAAGGCTTTGTAACCAACGAGATGGCACTGGCTCTGCCAAAACCTTTACCTTGAAGCCAACATCTTTTTTTTCTACATTCCCTCTCCTATCACCAATAATGGCCACCCTCATGTTATTTCCAGAGGAGGCAAAAACCATGGCAAAAATATCAAAAATCATGTCTTTCAAATGGAAAAAAAGTGTCCATTAAAGCTACACCTCCAGAGAACTGCTATCCCCATATATGCACGTGTGAAACCTTTCATCACCACCCTGATGTAATCCATTACACACTAAAAACAGCCAACAGTGGGCAAAATAATCTACTTTTAGGGTGAGTAAAATTGGTCCGTTCCATACATAATGACCACATTTTCAGAGGATAAGAAAAATGTGATAAAATAAGGGAGATTGGGAGCTATTTTTTACATGCTGTGCAAGAAGACTAGAAAGATCAAAAATAGCGTGTTATTTACTTGTCAAAGAGTCTTTAGAATGATAGAAATCAATTAATACCAAGATAGAAAAATACTGCAGACAGACATGTTGGGTGAAAAAAGAAAATGCTTAAGGATAGCAGTAACAAAATTCTAGCCCAAGAAAACCTTGTATTAGTTAATAAGTCAAGAGAATAAGGCTAAGGAAGATGTCTTTATAATTCTTTCCCCCAAACTTGCTTGAAGTGTTTTTACACACACACACACACACACACACACACACACAATAGTAGTTCTCAAAACACTTTCTTCTAATCAAGGAACTGTTTGTAACAGCACTTCACACTTAGGTTGCTCTTCATGCAATTATTTTTGAACAGGTAACGTGTCAAAGACATGGTCAAAACGAAAGCTCTCCCTTGTACCCCGATCTCCAGCCATTCATTCCTCTCTTCTCAGAGGCAACCACTGTTCTTCATTCCTTATGTTTCCCTCCAGACCAGAGATCTAAATGTTCTTTAAATTCAATATATCTTATAATATTTTTCCTTTTCCGTGTTCTCGCCCATTACTACCTTGTTTTTATTTCTTGCAACAGCATTTCATTGTCATGATCAGGGTCTTTTCTTCTTGATAGGTCTACGTTTATACAGTTTGAGAGGGTCCAACTGGCTGCTTGGGCTCAGAGGCCATAATCCCCCATCACACAGTCTAATCATTGTGTCTCGCTAATGGGATTAGGACTTTAGAGGAACAGCATGCATCAGGAGTTGACAAGAATGCAAAGATGCTATTTTTGTACAAATAGGCTTCAGAAAACCAAAAGATTTGAAACAACCGGAAAACAAAACCAAAGTTCTAGGAGTGTTTGAGTCTTGACAGGACAGTGTTACCCCTGATTCAGGTGCCCACTGGATAGGATTTTGGGCCCTCAGCCTCCTCGGATTTTTCAGTTTTAGACTGGCCCAGAGCAACAGTGGCCTGAGCACCTTGGAATGTGTTTGGGGGTGGGGGAGAGATGATGGGAGGGAACACAGGAGGGAGCCACACACAGTCAGAGAGGCCCCCCAAAGAGTCCTTGCTGTGAGCATTCCCAGAAGGAAGGCAATATGCAAATTTCAATCATATCAGGCTATTTTTTCCTTACCAAATTCAACTGAGGCTATGGATGACAGGCAAAAAGCAAAAAGAGGCCCAGGATCTAGCCTGGTTTTGTCATGAACTGCATGTACCCCCAACCTAACCACCTTTAATTCATTCTCCTCGTTTATAAAATGAGAACCTTGGCCTTGAACAGCTCTAAACTCCTTTTTTTCCTATAACCTTCTCAATCCAAGATGCAATTTCTCTCCATACATTGACTTACATGCCTATAATATGGGCATGCATAAAATTCCTTTGATTTCCCACAAATTTATCTGCTATGAAATCAACTTTGTATACTTGAAAATTGTTTAAATCCCCGTCAGGCAAGAGAAGTGACTGTAGTGGGCAGGTATCATTTTGAAGATGTCCATCAGCCATTCCCTGTCTTGACAGTACCCTGATTTCTTTTAGGGTAAGTATCTATATACAATTTGGGGGAAATAAGTCCAAGTGTTTGCCTCCCCAACTACAAACGCTTAAAAGGAAACTAGAAAGTTTCTTCTGCCAGATTCTCCTCTCATAAATCAACACATCCATAGGATGGTCCTGGGACCCAACACATTTTCTCCTCCAGGACTCTGAATCTTTAGGAGAACACCCAACAACAAAAGATACACGTAGAATTTATCCTTTCTGCAAGAGGTGGCCAGGAAAGACCATTGAGAACTCCTGCTACAAGGCTTTCTGTTCTTCAGCTTTCCCATCCATCCTACCAACTATCTCACATCCTTTCAATAAATTCTCTTTTCTATTTAGGTTAATAATTGGCTACAAAACAATCCACTTCAAAATCCAATGGCTTAATCTAACGACTACTGATTTACTCTCAGCTCTATGGGTTGGCGGTTTGGGTAGGGCCCTGCTGGGGCGGTGTGACCACACTCCACGCGGTGTCAGCCGAGCTCATCTAAGCGTCTGCAGTGAGTGGGCAGGTCATCTGGGGGCCAGCGATCCCGGACTGCCTCCCCTACTGATCAGGATGCTGGCTGGAGCTGCCAGTTGAAACACCTCAGTTCTCCACGTGGCCTCCCCTCCTCCAGCAGGTTAAGCTGGGATTCTTTAAATGACAGAGAAATGTTCTGAGGGAATAAAAGCAGAAGCTGCAATTTCCCTTCCACCTTATTCCATGGGTCAAAGGGTGTTTCAAACCAGCCCAGATTCAAGAAATGGGAAATGGACTTCCTCTGTTAATGGGACAAGTGCCAAAGAAACTTCTCCAGGAGAAGTGGCTACAGGGAGATGTCATTTACTGGAGGCCATTACTGTAGCAATCTACCATTTCGGAGTTAGTGTCTGTGGCTTGTAAACTAAGAATGATAACTAATTTAACGATCAGTGGAATGTGACGTGAAACACAGGAGACTGGGGTGGGGGGGCTCAACATTTAGGACACTTTCTGTTCATACCTTACACGTTAATGAGATTCTTTGGAATGAATGTGGATATCATGGTTGTGGGGCTATAAGAAGCAATGAAATTTTCACGGTTCAAGGCGTGCCAGTTATTTATCTATGTAATTTTGAACCTACATAATCTCTGTGAATTTCATTTACATAAATGAAAGGAAGGAAGGGAGGGAGGGAGGGAGGGAGGGAGGAAGGAAGGGGAGTGACAGTATCTGCTAGGTTGAAAAACCGTTGTGGATATTAAATAGTGTAACTCTGTGACCTACAGGAAATCCTCACTTGGCACTGTAGTACAGACCATAAACATGACCACGCGAACTGAGACTGCAAAACTGTCTTCAAGGAAAACATAACAATTGTTCTGCGACCTCTAAAACATTTTTGTCCAAACATTAAAAACTCTCTATTTGCTATAAAGGTATAGGAAAATGAAAAAAGAAAGAATAAAACTAATGTTTACTTAGTACACTATCATTTAAAGTACTAGAAACATTAAAAATAAAGGATTTTTATTTGTAAAACAAAAAAAAACTTAGGACGATTAGTTTGAAATGTGCTGGCCTTTTTGTTACAACTCACAATGTGGAGAAAGCATATTTTCCAAGCCTTGGCGAATTGTCACACTGCTTTCTAAGTTTGCATCTGCTTCCAACATTTTGTCCCTTGTATTTTCAATGTCTTACAATATTTCCAAGAGTTCCTTTGGTGTCACCTCCTCTGAGACATTGTTACCCTTTCCTGAGAACCACTTTCCTCATTTATGTCGACACCTTTGCCTCCCTTCACTCTGTCCTTCTGACTACATGTCTTACAGAAGGTAGTAATGTCAACAATCCCACAACCAGCTGTTTCTTCTCTACTTGCTTGATGTTCAGTTCAAACTTGACCTCCAGCACTATCACTTGTCTTTTCGCACTTTGACTTTTGTTGGCCAATTCTCTCTTTACCCATATTTGTGAAATGTGGCATGGATTTATCATTGGGAAACAAGGAAGCAACACAAATACACACTTCGCTGTCTGTTTGTGAACTGAATAACAGATGCACAGTGGCCCGTAACTGAAAGACTTTGAAAGAAGTGACATTAGTCACAGATCAAGACGGGCATCTCTCTGTCACTTTTGTAGCGGTTTGTGAACTGAAGAGTTAGCAGCAAAGTTTGTACTTTACGTAACTTCTCAGTCAATATATTTGGTAACTGAAATTCGAACTGTGTTGTTGGGAGAGTGGTGTTATTTAAGCTGCAATAACTGAAATTTGTGCATACCAGAACTGGACAAAGCAAACTATCCATATTAAAGATTATGTCGTTGAATAATTGCCAGAATTGTTATTAATATTAAGGAGGGAAAGACTAGACTGTATCATTACTGTATTAAAGAAGGGGTTAGATTTAATTCAAACATATACTAGGTTCCAGCAATTTTTATATTTGCCACTGCTAGGTCCACAGATTAAACATTAAATGTAGGCAGCCAGGAAGGGAGGAGGAAGGACTGGCGAAAACAACTGCATTTGAACTCTTTCACGTGATCTTGGAGGAAAATTCCTGAAGAAGATAAAGCATACCAAACCCAAAGGTCATCCAAAAGTGAGGAGAGATACTGTCCAAATTAAATAGATCGCTTTATTACTCTTTACTTCCAAGGCCAGAAGGAAAATATTTCAATATAGCTTTCCTTGAATGTGGCTGGTGGTCTCCCAGTACCCATTTTCCTTTCTCTCTTAGTAGCAGAACCCCAATTTGGGGCTGGCATGCTGCTACCCAGAATAAAGGCTGTATTTCCCAACTTCCCTTGCAGCTAGTTGTGGCCACATGATTTCATACTGACAAGTGGAATATAACTGAAATGATGATGATTTGGGGAAACTCCTTAAAAGAAGTGACCTTTTATCCTTCGTTCTGACTGGAAAGCGAGGAAGATATTACGAAGCACCGTCTCAGACTGCGAGGCAACGTCGAGAATGGAAGCCAGGCGTCGGTGGGGTAGAACACAGATACAGACAAAGCCCGAGCCCTTCACGGCCTGATGCAAACATCTCACCAGGTCTGGGCTGCCTCTCTCCACACTATTTCATGTGTATTTAAGTCACTCATTTCTATTCTTTCTTACCCACATCTGAATGCAGTCCCTAATTGAGAAAATGAATACTCTTTCTAGTCAATGGGGTATTTCAATGGCCCAAGTGACAATGATTCACTGTGACATCATTCTACACAACAAAGGTCCCAAATGAGGCAGAAACCCATGGACAAAACAATACCCTCCACATGGTGTTGGATACTTAAGGGAATAAAAGCTTATGTTTGCTTGCAAAGTCCTAATACAGATTCAAATAATTAAAACTCAAAACTCAAACACAGACCTTGCTTAAGAACTCTTTAGACCAAAAAAAAAAAAAAAAAAAAAAAAAAAAAAAAAAAAAAAAAAAAAAAAAAAAAAAAAAAAAAAAAAAAAAAAAAAAAAAAAAAAAGATGAGAGGGAGGGAAAGGAAGTTACAGAAAGCTTGTTATAAATCAGAAACTGGCTGGGAAATATAACAGTATAAGGCTGTGTTCACATAAGTATCCAGGGCAAAACACAGGAGGTACTAGCTCAGTGCTGGTCCCATGTTAAAAAGAACTTTTACCAAATAGAAGTAATTTCAGGTGAGGGCAACCAAGGTGGTCAGAATATACGAGGGCTGTCCGGAACAAAGTCCAGCCATAAAGGCCTCTATTTTTCATATTACGTGGCTGGACACTTTCCCAACAGCTCGTATCATTTAAAGAAGGATGGGAGAAGGGACCAGAAGCAAAGACGACAGATTAGAGATATAACCAGCATGTCAAATATCTGAAGTGCTACCTTGTAGAAGAGGACTTGGCTTTAATCTGCACGGTTGCAAGCAGAATTCGACCCATGAGGGACATAAAAATAAAAGACATTTCAACTCCATGCAAGAAAAAAACGCCATCTGAGAATTAGAACTTTCCAAAATTGGAAGGCGCTAGTTTGTAAGGTACTGAGTTATCTGACAGGGTGGTGGATTTCTTAAATTTATTGGAGTGACAGTGGTTAATAAAATTATATAGGTTTCATTCAAGTATACAATTCTAGGATACATCACCTGTATAAAGCAGGGACCATAATGGAAATCAGGACTTATCCTGAAACTCAGAATAGGAAATAAAAACACTCTTGTATGTTAAAATCCTTGAAAAATAATCATTTGTGTTCTAGGGTGACAATCAATGAAGGATAGTGATGAAGCGAGTTCAGCATGGGCTGGGACACTGGACCAGGTGGCCCTTCCATTTCCGCCACCTATTAATACTGTATTTTCCTGGCACATGTGACACAGTTAATATGGAATGACCCAGGTATTGAACAAATGCCCCCTGAGGAAAATGACAGCAGTTAGGCTGGCCCCAACTCTTCCAACTGTAAGTGGATGAAACCAACTCAGAATAGTTTGAGGGGAAAAATCAAAGTCAATGGCAGGCCCACAACAATCAAAGTGGTAGATTTTTAATGGCAACGTTCACGGACTTCTGGGCCTGCTCTGAATCTCACAATAGGAAAGAGAAACACCTCACTGTTGTATCTTCAAATCCAAGAGAAAATGAAGTAAATTCACTTCTAGGGCTCACTCTGAAATTCTAATATTCAGGCAAATAACAATTTTAACATGTCTGTCTTTTCAACAATTCCCTTTTTTTTTTCTTAAGACGCCTCTATTCATGGACTGTCTCATCAGACAAAGTAATAGCAAATGAGGAGAAAAGCATAAAATGTTTATTGAAGTGGATGAAGGCTCAGCATGTATAGAAAAATTCTTCATTAATAGCTGAAAAAAATCTCTACATTTCATATTTAGGTGACATATTTCTATTTCAAGAGAAGTAAACATTACAGTAGTGAATAGCAAACAGAAACACAAACTCCATTTATTTGTAAAATAAACTCATTTTCTTTTCATATCAATGCAAAAAATGACCCAATGCCATATGTTCCATTTGCCATGATTCTAAGACAGCGAAGCTATACAATTTCTAGATCATTAACCTGTCTTCCTATTTTTCCATGTCCTACAGTTCTGCAAGGTAAGAGTTCATTCACTCGCCTCGATAATGCTACCTTTTACAGGTTTGGTATTTCATTTGCTCAATCACTGCATGCAAAACTGCAGCAGCCAGCAGGTGGGGGTGTGGGAAAGAAAAGGAGCCACCCCTACAGTTTCTCTAAAAGAACAGGACCTCAGAACTACCCCTCCAGTGGTTTCAAACAAAAGGGGCTGTGCCTGTTGCTAGTCTCCAGTTTGAAAAGGCATCTGCAGCCCCTCACAGTACTCAGGATAGCACAGTGGTACCACAGAGCAGCACGTCCGCTCTGTGCATAGCGGGTGTCAAAATGGGGAAGAGGCAAGCATTCCCACAACGACACGGGAGTCGTGGAAGGGCACCTGGGAGAGAAGAGGAGCAGTCAAGGGCCTTTGGGTTATTTGTGTAAAATCAGAGAAGTAGAATTTGACAAGTAAATCCCAAAATTAGACCTGAAAAGTACAATGCAGGGCTACTGCCATGATACAGGTGGGAGATAACTCTGAGATTAAAGCAGCTATGTATTAATCCATTCAAAATGGTTGCAGGGAATTGAGGCCATTACAAAAATAAAAATAAAAAACTTTACTCAACTTCTGAGACAAGCAGTAGAGTTCACACTAACCAGCCTAGTCTCTGACTCAGACTATAAAGTCCTCAGTAGATGCTCACCCAAGACATCAAGGAGCTAGTTCATTAACATGTTCACAGGGTGTATTATAGGAGCAAAGCAGTAACAACAGTCATAGGAGAATGCAGCAACCCACGACAGGTACATGCTTACACAATTAAAATTTACTATTTTATTTTTCGGGGAGATAAGCTCAGGAGTTTACAAAATCAACAGACATAATAATAATTACCAAAAGGCCACCATGAATTTATCGAGCATGAATAAATCATTTAATAAATCCAGCTCGGGGGACCTCATTAAATCCCTTCTATAGGCAGGCACTAATAACATCTCCATTTTATAGAAAAAAAGTGCCTTTCAGAGAATTTTGTATAATTTCTCTAAAGCCACACAGCGAGCAAAGGCAGAGCCAGGATTTCAACTCAGTTTGCCCGACTTGCATCCTGCTCTCGGTAACCTCTGCCTAACAAAAACCACACTCAAAGTGCGGAGTCAGCACCAAGGAGCCAAAAGTCCTGTTTCTGGTGCTAACTGATGAGCTGAATCAATGAAAAAATATTAATTCATCATAATAGACCTATCTTACCTGATATCAAACCAATCCTAAACATAAATAACCCACATTGTTTATGCTTGTCTTAGGGTAAGTTCATTTAACTCAATATTTACAACCAGCTACATCAACAGCTCCAGCAATGACCTACAGGTAACGACCAGTCATAGGTAATGACCCATCATAGATAATGGCCTGTAACACTCTGAACACTCACCTAGGAGACCTGAAAGAGCCTCAGTTGCAAAAGACTGAAGAGGGGCTTGCTAAACGGTGTCTATTGATGTAGAGACGTAGACTCATACATTTCCTTCTATGTTCAGGAACAATGTATGAAACCAAAGAGGTTTGGGGAGCCCGCCTAATTATAAGGGGCGAGGCCTTGGGCATTCCAGTTAATGAAGAGCTTGCTTCACGATTACATTTGTAACACTAAAAGCTTTTTCTTCACTTATTTATTCCACAAATAACAATGGCAGCCAAGTACCAGGCACTGTTTCTGGCTTCCTTTCTAGTAGATCCACTCCTAAATCCCACCTTCCAAGTACACAGAGCTGCTCACAGTGGCCAGAACACACTGTGCTCTCTCCAGGCCTCTATGTGTGGTGTTCCCTCTGTCCTTCCCCTCCCCCCATGGAGAGTGCAAGTGTGTGCAGGTACACACACACACACACACACACACTCACACACACACTCACAATTCCAGCACAAATACCTCATTCTCATTCACTCAGCTCAAAGGCCATTTCTTCCAGATGTCCTCACCAACCCACTTCCATAATGGCTGCTGCCCTAGCTCGCCTCACTGCCTAATGGGGCTTGTTGGTGTCTCTCTTCCAGTGCTCTGGAGAGCAGCAACTGGGGTGCTGAGAAGCAGTTCTCTTTGGTCACTCGAGCCCTGGAACTAACTCCCTGGGTTCTAATCCCAGGTCCACCTCCTAACCACTGCATAATTTGGGGCAATAACTTAAGCCAGAGTTTGCTCATCTTTAAATGGGGCCTACCTCCTTATGTTATTAAAAGGTGTGATGAACACATGTAAAGTGTTTACGTTTTATATAGAGTATTGCTCATAGTAAGATCTCAATAAATGTCTTGCTAAAAACCTCTCTTATAGAAAGGTAGGGAAAATTTACCTATGCATACCCTCATTACATTGTGAAAGGGCATTATAATCAAATGATTTATCTCTTCAAAAGTGTTTAAGGATAAAATTAAGGTGGCAAAGACCAATAGAAATAGGCAGAACAAAGTTAAATGAAAAGCAAGGACTGGGAGAAGGTACTTGCAATGCAATTAACTGACAAAGGATCTGTTTCCAGAAAAAGTTGACAACAGCAACAACAAAAAACCTCCTTTGACTCAACAAGAAAGGCAAACACTACCCAGAAAAAAAAAAAGGAAAGAAAGAAAATAGGCAAATGATATTAATTATGTAAAGCATTTCACTGAAGAGGAAATCTGAATAACCTATGTAACTATGTAACAGCACTCATAGAAACAGAGATCAAAAATGAGATCTACATGCCACATGTAGCTGAGGATGTGAGAAAATAGAAACGCTCACATAGTGCTGTTGGGGGTAAACAGACACAACCACTCGGAGAGTATTCTGAAAGGGTGAGCTCAAGATGTGCGATTCCACTCCTGGGTGTCTATGGTGCAGAAGCTCGTGCACATGTGAACAAGGAGACATGTTCCAAGATGTTCACCAGGGCCTCCTTTGTATTAGCCAAAGAAGGAAACGCTACTTCGCTTCCCATCACTTAGATGTATGTGTCAAAATGAGTAAGTCTCAAAAACTATAGTGTTGAAGGACAAAAGGCAAGGTGATAGTAAACGCAAACCACAAAACTCCAAACAATACCAAAGACTACTTACGGATACATACAGATGCAGTAAATACATAAAACCATGCAGGAGAATGTGACATGGATATGACATCTTTAAGTTAGAGAAAGAAGTAAAAGAGAGGGAGTGGGGCTTTGACTCTCATTGTTCTGTTTTCTTTAAAAAATAGGGACAAAGGAAAAAATTTTTTTTAATTTTCAAAGCAAGCTTTTTATATTTAAAAAATAAAAAGTTCAACTTTCAGACTTATGGAAGAATTTTCTATACCTTTTACCTCAATACATAATTATTAACATTTTCCACATTTGCTTTATCTTTCTGTAAACACATACATTATTGTTATTATTGTTACCAATTTTTCTGGACTATTTAAGATCAGTTGCAGGCATCATGACCCTTAACCTTTATTTACTTCAATGTGTATCTTATAAAAACAAAGATATTCTCTTTCATTACTACAGTGTAATTACGAAGTCGAAATTCACCATTGACATAATAATACTATCTAATAATGTGCAGTCCTCTTTCAAAATTTGTCCCGGGACAAAGGAAATTTGAAACAAATATGGCACATATGAAATCTGGATTGTAGGTACATGGGTTACTAGAAAATTATTTTCTTCTCTAATTACTTTAAATAGTCAATAATCAATATTTCATTTTTCAAATGAACTTAAAAATGAGACTAGACATTAGAGAATTAATGTTTTTAGCTATATGTCAAGAAATTGGATATTCAGACATCTTATAGATGCGGGCAAACCTCAGAGGTTTTAGAACAGCACAATAAATCGAGTATTACAACAAAGCGAGTTGTAATCTTTTTGCTTGTAGAAGAGCTTGCCTTTGATTTGTAAAAAACACACCTTTGAAAAACAGTAAAGTGATATGCAATAAAACGAGGTATGCCTATAATCGATACCTTTACTGGTTTCACTAAATGGATGACTGGGCAAGTAGGTGGATAGATGGATGGATGGATGGATGGATGGATGGATGGGTGTAGACTGACATTCAAATATATAGATAGGAAATGACAGAAGAAATAAAGTAGTTTAGAGAAGTGACAAGTTTTAATAAAGTCATATAAAATGAAGTGTTCGGGTTTTGGAGTTTGAAATTCCAGCTCTGCCTCCCCCACTAGACTGTTACCTGGGACAGGGCCACTGTATGAACTGCACACCAGAAGGCACATCTACACAAACAACACTGTGAATGGCGCCCCCTGGAGTTGTGCAATGCCCCAGCCCTGATGGATAAATGCCTTAATCTGAGTCCTCATTTCTTTATCTGTAAAATGAGCCCAATCGGACCTGTTTCCCAGGGCTCTTTGAAAGCCTAAATGAAACAATGTATATGAAGTGCTTAGCACCTAACAGAGCACGTAGTAAGGAGTGAGAATATGGTAATTATTACCCAGGTAGTACTAGGAAAACCGACACCAAGTCTAACATTCGAGAATAGGTTAATGTTGCAACAGTAGCCCTAGGTCCTAGGAGTTGTCTCCTTAGAGTTTAAAAAATATCCACTTGCAGTAGGAAAGTAATTAGCTAATGTTGGTAACTAAGTGCCCCAGCAGGCACTGTACTGTGCTAACGCAGCAGCCTTCCACTCTGCAGGCCTGAGGTGCACTGGAGTGGCTCTCAGGGGTGGGACTAGGCTGGATGGTGGAGGGCCCAGACCCCCCTCTCTGCCATCAGAGCAAATGGGCCTCCTGTGCCCTCCTCAGCTAAGGAAACAATATAAGGGTTAAGGAACCTAAATCCAATTTTATGTAAAATCTTCCTCAAAGCATCTATAAAACGTTCATGGTGCGTGAACTTACACAACAAGCTCAGCCACAATGTGGTCGTGCAGGGGATGGGGGCGTGGGGCAGCTGGAAGCTGGCTCTCCCGTGTTTAAATTTTCATGACGAAGAAACCGGTTTCACAGTGTAAGATAAACTGACTTACACACACACGCACGCACACACGCGCGTGCACGCACACACACACGCATACGCATGCACGCACATATGCATGCACACCACACACATGCACACGCACGCACACACGCACACACGTGCGCACGCACCACGCACACATGCACACGCACGTACACACGCACGCACGCACACACGCACATGCACGCATGCGCACGCACACAGACATAAGGGTTTTCCTGGAGGGCACCTCTTTCAGTCATTTATTGCTGCATAACTAGGCTGACCAGACCTACCGTTTTAAACTGGACAGAAAACAACGGTCCTGTCCCATTTCCAACCGTACATCTGGTCAGCCTGGTCTCACTGGGCTAAGTTCAAGGTGTCCGTAGGCTGACCACATGTACGGGTGGAAATGGGACAGGACCCAAGGACGGAAGGTGCAGCTGCAAGGGCTCCGGAGGCCAGGGCCAGGACCTGCGCAGCGTCACTTCTACCACATTCTGTTTGTCAAAGCGAGTCAGAAGGCCATCAGATTCAAGGGGAAGAGAAAACAGACTCCACCCAGGACAGGAGAAGTCCTGTCGCAAAGGGGTCTGGCCAGGACTGCTTCCGCTGTCACGGAAAACAACCTACCACAGGGTCTTTGGAAGTTGGGCGTGGACTGGGCTGGGCTTTGGCGTATGATTTATTTCTTTAAAAGAAAAATTGATGGTTAAAAAGTTTAAAAAACACTCCATTAAGGCAAAAGAGGCCAAAAAAAAAAAATACTCTCAAAATAGGAGTAAGGAGTTTTTGTTTTTTTTGTCCTGAACAGAAGTTTTCCTGGTGGGAGCCACAGAGTTCCTGAGGAAGCAAGACTTCTTCTTCACTGAGCCAACAGCGAGGGTCGTCTTAATGAGACCAATGAGACGGTGAACAGGTACCTGGGGGGCCGGGGGGAGTTGGTCCTCACTGGGGCAGATCCCTGAGACGTGACCTCACAGGGCAGTGAGGACAGCGTGTGATGCTCACGGGGAGACAGGCCAGGCTGTGCAGTGACAGAGGTGGGCCACAGGGAGGCCAAGTCCACTGCGGGTGCAGGGAGGACACGCAACGGAAGGAAGCCAATGCAGAGGGCAGCAGCAGCGAGATCCAGGGATGCCCTGCACCGAAGCGACAAAAGGCTGAAAAGTGACCCTCCAGAACTCTTCCCGTCCTTTTCTGGGAAGAGTACCGGAACCATAAGAAAGAGGCTTTGTCCAGGTTGCCAAGAGCCCTATTAGTATAATAATTGGGCTCTAAGTAAATGAGGAGAGCATCATAATCACCCCACGACTAGAAAGAAGACAAGAGAAGAAGGGAACAGAGTGAGACTGAGCTTCAGACAATACCCAAGGCATCCCCCTCCGAGAAACTTGCCCTCCGTGCTGCAGGTGGACACAGAGTCCCCCTTGTATATGTGTTTATAATTGGTTTCATTTTATTCTGCAGGAAAATGGGTTGAGAGTGCATTCATATTGTGACAACATTCCGTAGCAAATGTCCTCATTAGGAACCCTAACTAGCTTTCCATTATTTCAAAACTGTCCAAATCTGGGTAGACCCCAAAGACCATCTGGAACCTGGACTTATGCCCGGGCAACAAGAGCCTGTCCTTCATTAGACCTCTCCGTGCCCCACCCATCTGAGAGAGAGGCAGAATGATGGAGAGTAACAGAGCGAGCACACTGAAAAACAGCACTCGCTGTTCAGACAACTGGTTTTATGATTTTATCATTTTTTTTTTGTAATTGACCATGTCCATAAAATTTCAAAGGAGATTTCTCTGGTGCTTTGGTTATTTAAAATTAACTAGGACATGCATTTATTTAAGTCGGCACTGACGTCTGCGTGTGGATGCAGAACGCTGGTCCAAGAAAACAGCAGAGAGTACTGCTCGTCTTTATGTTATCTTGCAACTATTTGAGTTTGAAAGGGAAGCTTTTAAAAAAATCAAGAATAACTTCAAACTCCAGGGGGAGGAATTACCAATAAAGTAAAACCGCTCACACTGACTTATCGTCGTATTTCTGTGACCGTTGCTTGCCACTGTGGTGGGTGCTGGGGGCTAGTCCTCTGGATCTCAGGCCGCCACAATCTGAGGCGCGTTTTAAAATTCAATCTTAAAGCTCCTCCAAGTGGATAGACTTAAAATTACACCAAGAAACCAGCCACGATCTGGGATTGCAAGCAAAGACTGAAGCCTTGAACATGCTTTTGATGGACAGTGGTGACCTAGCTTACCCATCGTTTTGTACGTAATTCAGTCAGATCGGTCTCTTGGGAAAAGAATTCTATGAATGTTAAAACAGAATCTGCAGAAACACCCCCCCACCCCCGGCTTCCTGGGAACTTAACCAGGCCTGGAGGCCACCTGTGGCTGCACGAGATCTCACCTGGACTCAAAAGTGTCCAGGGTTACCGTGATCTGCAGGTGCTCAGGGATGGAACCCCGCCCCCCATGGCCCCTCTGGAAGAGCTCCCTGGTCCATTTAATTGTGTTCTTTACTCCACTTTCTGGACTGATTTTACTGCATTACTTGGCACCCCTGTTAAGCCTGTCACTTAGATTCTAGAACAAATTAAGTTTGTTGAAGGCTCTGCTCTTTCTCTCTATTAAAATATTCATATCTACTCCAACAACCTGATAAACACGGGCTAAAAGCCTTGCTGGTATCCCCAACAGGGAGTGCCATTTTTTAATGAACCTGCAAGTGTCATAAATAAAAAATGACTGGTCTTAATAAAGAATTGATAGAGCAGCTCTGGCCCCAGACAGGTGTCGATGGGGAAGCTACGCACAGCCTTGGGAGACCCCAGCACAGCAAACGCGTCTCCCAGAGCCTGGAGGCCCCCATCCAACCAGCAAACTGCACACAAAGGCAGAATCAGTGATCGTCCTGAGTAACTCCCATAGAGTAGTGGGGTCTGGTGCATCTCCATGGGGGTGAGTGCTCGCGGGTGGGAGGGAGGCCTCTCCAGGGGTGCACGAGAAAGCAGAACGAGCGTGGTGGTGATGACAGTAATAGCTCACATTGCTGGAGCATTTACCACACGAGGGCTATCCAGAAAGTTCCCAGCCATGTGCTATGAAAAACGGAGGCATTTGTGGCTGGATTTTTTTCCAGACAGCCCTTGTATACCAAGCATTATCTTCCCAAAAAAACCCTGCCAAATGGGCAGTATTTTCTCGTAAATGAAGGCAAATGGAGTTTATATAAGCAGCCAGAGATCTAAATGCCCATCCCGGTGTGACCCCAAACCCAAGTCCGTAACCGCAACAGGCTTCATAAAAGCTTTAGAGACAAGGCTTAAAAGTCTTAAGTCACCCCAGTTATTTTTGTGGCAAAAGGTGGGACATGAGGTCAGCAACCAGGCATCGCTCGCTTGTGGGGGCCACGGCTCTCAGCTCCCTGACTGGAGCCCTGGCCCCCTTCTCAGGCGGCCAGCGGACCGCTCATGCCAACCCCACCCCACCGCCCCACAAGAGAGCACAGGACCCAGAATGCACCCCCAGGCCCACTCGCACCTCCTCCCAGCCCTCCCACAGTGCCTTCCCAAGGGCCCCCCACCCACTCTCCTAGGCCCCCATCGCAGGGCTGTGCCTCTCTCTGCCCTCAGAGCTCCATTCCTTTCTTGACCTCACAGCTTGCGATAAAAGTGGGAGGGATACAGGAGGAGGGAGACAAGGGAAAAGGAGCCGAAACAAGAAAAGGAGTTCGAACAGTCCTCTCACTCGTCAAGTGCATTCACAGTGAACGTGCCTAATTAGCCAAAAGGTTGTTGTTACAGGGATGCCCCTGCAGGAAACATTGCCTCGCTTAATTCTAAGCCCCCTTCCCAAGCAGAGGTCGCCCAGTGTGTGACATCCAACAGAAACAGAAGATGGGGACCCTGGGGAGTGGCATAGGCAGTCCAGATGAGCAAACCTTCTGTCGTTTTCCATCCTCTGGTTTTCCTGTTTTGCTTAATGATGAGTTTTAGACAAGTTTTTCTAGAATGTTAGCACTCCAGACTCCACAGCCAGACTACAGGTGTCCAAGCCACTGTGTGTAACCTCAGTTTTCTTCTCCATAATAACTGGGAGAGTAATAAATTGTAGCTCATAGGGTGGCTGTGAGGATGACATAAAAAGATCCATGCAAAAGTCGTGGCATACAGTCAGTGCTCCGTGATACTTAGTCTTCATGACTGAAGCTAAAATAGACTTGCGCTGGCCTTGGCCACTGGCTGATACCACTGTTGCTAAGGAAGAATACATTCAAAGGCGCGAGTCTCAGTTTACAACCAACTTTTGACAATTGGAGTTGTTTTGAAAATAAGAAATTACCATGCAACTTTTAATCAGCTAGCTGTGTTAGAAAAAGATTGCCTTTTTTAGGTCCATGCCAAAATGTGGGGTCAGGTATCAAAGATGGTGTTGCAACATGCATGATCTTTTTCTTCACCCAAAGAGTCTAATGTGATCAATGGGTTTTTTGTTGTTGTTTCGTTTTGTTTTTTAAAGTATGCCTCTGACAGCACCATGTCAAAAGTTTCTTAGGTTCACAGTGTGAGAGAACCTAGCCACCCCCAACTCCTACCCCAAGGCCATCCTCAGAGTTAAGTGTCATCAGGGATTTTCATTCAGTGACCACTAACAGCTTACTACATGGCTATAAATTAGACACATTCTGCAATGGACTGCTGGGCTCCAAAAAAAGCACCTCCTCCATCTACCGGGTCAGAACCATTGCAGGGGTGAAGTCAAGAGGACCAACCCTGGTCTTACCTCAACGGGAAGGGAAAAGGTCAGGGTTCTTCTTGCTCAAAAAAAATATATATCTCCCCTCTAATCTCCCCTATTGGTCTCACTGAGTTTACAAACTTCTCAGGTTACTACACAGGAAAGGATTTCTAAAAGATGTGCTCTACAGTGAAACACTAGTTTTCCCTAGGTGCTAAGGTTATGGGTGATTTGGGTTTTCCACTCTTTTATCTATATTTTCTAGTCTTTTTACATGAACAGTTAAAAGCTAATTTTGACTTTAAAAAGACCTTTCCTAGAAGGAGTAAATAAATTATAGTTGGTAGGAATATAATTTAAAAGTGGGAGAAAGCAAACCATGAGGAGATATCTTCGACACTTAGTAGGATGCCTATCATTTTTTTAAGGGAAAATAACCAATGTGGACAAGGTGCTGATGGGAACGTAAAAGGGTGCAAATGCTTTGGAAAACAATCTGGCGATTTCTCAAGAAGTTTGACGTAAAGTTAGCACGTGACCCACAACTCCCCACCTAGGTACATATTTAAAATACATAAAAGCACAAAGCCACACAAAAATGTGTACACACATGTTTGCACAGAGGTATTCATAATAGCCAAAAAAGTGTTGTCCCAACCTCTCCATGGATAAACAGATAAATAAAATGTGGGATGGCCAAGCCACGGAGTATCACTTGGCCACGAAAAGCAATGCCGTCCTGGTACACACTCCTACGTGGATGGACCCTGGCAGCAAAGGAGCAGTCACAAAAGACCACACGTTGCACGATTCCACTTACATGACATGGACAGAACGTCGACTCGGGCGTCTCGTGCCGGGGCGTGGGAGGGCGTGGGAAACGTGGGAAACGTGGGAATAGTAGCTGAAGAGCAAGGGTTTCTCTGTGGGTGGTGAAAATGTCCTAAAATTGACCGAGGAGATGGTTGCACTTATTTGTGAATATATAAAAACTACCTAATGATCCACTTTAAGTGAATATGCTATGTCAATTATATCTCAATAAAGCTGTTATCCACCCCCACCCCCCCAAAAAATGCAAGAAAGCCACCTGAGTAGGACAGGGCTAGTCCACGGGATGAGGAGGGCTCTGTGTCGGGGGGCACTGTGTACTGGGAGGTCAGAAGCCACCGAAGGGAGGAGGACAGGGCCCCAGGGACCCGGTGTGATGTGCAGCCCCGCGATCGGCCTGACCAGATGGGAAACGTCCGCCCCGGGCTGGGCAGACTTCCTCTCCCACCACGCCCAGGCATTCTGCAATGAGCGGGTGGAGGACCCAGGTATCCCCCGTGGCTGACCTCAGGCCCTCGGAATCACAAACTGACCCCAGCACATCACACAACCCCGGGGACATAGCAGAGCTCTTCCGCAGCTGGCTGTCCACCAGAACCCCCGGCGAGTGTGCCGGACTCTCTGCTTGCGGTGGACCAGACGCCTGCGCCGCACCCAGATGCCCGGGTCGCTCAGGTCGGGAGATGCCTCGGAATCCTGCTGCTTCCCCGCGTCCCCCCCGTGGTCCTGCCCGGAGGCGGCTCCCTTCCTCCGCCCCACCGGGTCCGTCCTGACGGATGGCAGCCCCTCTCAAAACAGTTTTTGGAGAAAATAAAAATTAAACACATTTTAAAATTTAAAAATAAAATTTTAAATGTGGCTTTCCTGCAAAGAGCATACACAGAAACTGCTAAATAATGTTTTCATAATCCCTACAGAAGCTTTAAAAAAAATTTTTTTTAGAAGAATAAAAATAATCATGTCTCCACAACTTACCAATTCTCAGTTTTAACCAGGGTCCTAATCAATCCTCCTAAATTGTTGCACTGCTTAGATATCATAAAAGCTAAAGGAGCCTTGGCTACGACGTCATCGCAGACGAGGCCGGCTAGCCACAGAGCCGAAGCATGCCGCTGCCCCAGCGAGCCCACGAGCTCTAGAACCCGGGCAGCTGTCCTCTCTAGGAGCCCACAGCCCGGTCCTCTGTGGGCTACATCAGAGGACATCTTGCAGGAACAGCTTACACCAGAGTTTCGTTTGCAGTAACACTAATCTCTGAAGATATGAAGGGATGGCCTTTAAGCTATCACTCAAACTGGGAAATTTTAGGCCCATTCTAACAAGAAGGAATCTGCAGGTCAGAAGATTAAACTCCGCCACGAACAGGTAACCTTGTTGCATAGACCATAACGGACCAACCAAACAGACTCAGGTAGCAGCCTTCCCAGAGACACGGTAGTTGCTCCCAGGCCCAAGCCCCACATCCCTGTGGACCATGCGGGGGTAGCTATAGCTGTGTCTGCCCCTGCAAAACTTTGTAGCACACTTGCTGTCCAAGGCAGCCATGCAAACCACCAGGAGCTTTTCCCTGAACTCAAATGAAATGGAATACTTTGTCACAGGCATTTTCTTCAGGCAGTGCCACCAGCAACTCCCCGGCCTGCCCAGCTGACCCCGAAGCTCGGACCCCGAAGCTCGGACCCCGAAGCTCGGAAGCAGACGTACCCCCGTGGGTGCTCGCGTGCTCACGGGCCCCAGGCTGTGGGTATTCTGATTCACAGGAGTAAGGGCAGTTCCCTTACGGGAAGCGAATCGCGTTTCTATGGAGATGTCACTCAAAGACACGTTGGCAAGAGGGGGACACCGAGGTACAACAGCAGCACAAGGCTCCCGTCCGAAGACTGAAGGCTGAGTGCCAATTCTGCTCACTGACTCCGAGCGCTCGAGCAGCTCACTGCCCCGGCTCGGTCAGGCCCCTGCAAACTGGCTCTGGCTTCCAGGTCCAGTTGAGCTCACGTTTGTTTTTTAAAAAAACCAAACAAACAAATGTTGCTGAACTCTCTACGCTCTGCACGCAACTTGTTACTGTTACTACACTGCGGAGGGTTAAGGGAAGAGTGATAGTTACCAAAATAAGTAAGTAAAATAAAGGCCGCTGGATACTAACAGTAGCTACCATCCTCTGAGCTTACCGGGATCCTTGGCAAGTTCTTTGAATGTACTCCTCCCCCAAATCCCGTAAGGAAGGCACATTACCATTCCATTTAAATAGGGGAAAGGAAATACAGGAGAGTTGGGCGTTTTCACAGGGCCTACAGCTGGTAGGCAGCACAGCTAGATTTTGAATTTAGGCAGTCCGAGTCCACCAGACAAGCAGTCTTCTTTTGGTTTTTAATTCCTCAAATGGATGGATAGCAAAGGCAAAGCTTGAAACGAGTAGTGGTGATGGCACTCTTCTTACATTTGGGTTTTTTGGGGGTGGGGGGGGTTTCCTTTTTTTTTTTTTTTTTTTTTTTTTTGCAGTTTTAAATAGCTGTGTGAACCACTGCAAGAGGCGGTGATCCCAGTTTCTCTTTATCCCCTCTCCATAAGGTAGCTAACTCTCCCAAAAAGCCTGGATCAGCACTGTCTCAGACGCACCGATGTTGGACATGCATCAAACTGCCAAAGGCTTATCCAGCTCTGCCTGATGGGAAGAAACGGGCTGCTTGTGTCCAAAATCATCAGAAGGACCAAGTAGCTTCTCTCTAGAAAGATACAGACACAGTACGTGCAAATGAGCTACAAAGTGAAGAATTTTTACAAGAGGATTTTTACATCCATGATTTTTATCCACAGAAATAGCTCCTGAGGTACCTGCTTCTTTGTCCAAGCTAGAAACTCAAAGGGAAGAGTCAGATTTCACACACAAAGCAGTGATTGATGTATGTGAATCAGCATGTGAGGCCACACAGGCTAGGCACAGTCATTACCATTCCACCACCCCCCAGCTACAGGGACAAGGGCGTTTATCATTAGGGGCTCAAGACAACCCATCCCACCTGATTCAGAAGAAGCTGAAAGGCCCCAACAGGGACTAGCTGTGGGAGAAGGACAAGAACATCCCACATCCTCCACCTTTCCTACATTCTCCTGATAGCAAAGCTCTCTTAACTACTGCTTCCTTACGGTGGCTTGCTGGAAGTCCAAACTCTTCGCTCCTCAGCAAGGCCTCTGAGACCCCTTTGTGAGGCCCTTCATGAGCCAGCCCCACTCACCAATCTCCCCGTCACCCCCAACACCACCGCCATGCACTGCAGCCTGACCAAACCACTGTCCATCTAGATCATTGCTGTACTGGCCCAGGGCCTGCTATAGGTGGCCAACACAGTGGTCGTTGGCTGTATCAGTGAACACCTGTGTTTCCCTAAATGAACGTCGGTTTTCATCTCCAGGTCTTGGTTCAGGCTACTCTCTCTGATTGAACTGTCATTGCCATTCCTCTAACTTACTCTGTTTACAAGAACCAGCTCTAGAGTTCTCCACACTTGGGAAATCATCTCTGACCCTCTCCCTGACCTGGATTAGAGATACCAATGACCAAGAAGATCCTGGCTGTGATGGAGAAGAAATGGGACTTGGTTTTGCTTTAACAAATACATCTGAATTTACATTCCAAATGAGTGTTGACCCCTTTAAAGGAGTCATTTGGTCCATTTTAAGTGATCAGCTAGATTTATGGGGTTAGTAACCCTCTTAGAAGGCTAAGAAATACATTAAATTTCCCAGGACATTATACTACTAACGGTGGCCTCACTTTTCCTGTCTCCCAGAATTTGGAATGAATCAAAAAGTCAGGACTGGACACTGGGTAGTGAACACATAAAGCAACACATAGACGATGCACTGTGGAACTGTACACCTGGGACCTACGTAATTCTTGTTAACCACTGTCACCCCAGTAAGTCTAACAATTAAAAAAAAACAAACAAACGTCAGGACTGGAAGGTAACTCGGAGATCATCTCAATCCCTCCTTTTACAGATGTGGAAACTGAGATCCAGAGAAAGTTCAGGTCATCCCGGAGATCAAATAGGACATTGGTGGCAGAGTTCAGACAAGACCTCAGCTCATCCTTAAGCCAATCACACACGCAAGGTTTGAATTTTTTTCATCTCATACTAGAAGAAAAAGCCAGTAAGTTCCTCCTACTACCTACTTTGAGTCACATTCCACGCTTTGTTTTGTTTTGTTGCTTCATGAGTTCAAGAATAATATTATGCTGAAAATTTAAAGGTGGAATGTCATCAGGCTCCAGATGGTTTCATCCTAAGACATATTATGCCAAGACATGCCCCCCGCCCCCAGTGAACAAAGGCTGACCCCGAGGTTCCCAGGGAACCAGTCTTTAGTTCAATGTTCCTTGAATGTCATTCATTCATATATCATTATGTCAATTTTTGTCTTATTTGAATACCACCTTTATTATTACTAGCTGCTTTTTAACTCCCTTTAACTTACACTTTTCCTTAACTCACTTTTAAAAATATAAACATCTAGTTTAACCTCAGCCGAAGCAAAATAATCAATAATCCAAGAACTCACCGGTTTGGTATGTTATTATACTGTTTTCCTACCAAATTTAAGATGAGTACATAACCATTAAAATAAAAAATACTCATGTACCACTTAAAATCACTCTGCATACTACTACTAACATGCAAATAACATTATAGGAATTTGTGGTTTTTTTACTCTAGAACACAGTTGATTCCATCAAAGTGAAACTGTTTACTGGTGTTAGCAATAGTTTGTGTCCAGTCTTCTGCGCGCACCTACTTTTACGGGAAATGCCAATCAGGGGTAGCACATGTAGATCCCAAACTAAAGCTTATCTTTACACTAATAGCTTTTCTTATCAGCCGTTAGATCACTATGCCCTCCACATAGCCGATCTGTCACTTTGTTTGAAATAATCCTTTACTCTAATGTTCTTCACTGACTATTAATAAATTACGAACAAACTGCAAAAATAATTACCCTTTCACCTAGGAAAACACTGGTGACTACAACTTAATGGTCTGCCGGTGACATGCGACTTTACCCAGCATAATGGATGCAAATGTGAAACAGGATATGGGTAAGTTATTTTCACACAAGCTGTCACTTGTCACACAAATTACATGGGCTTCTATTAGCTGTTTAATTCACAGGTTTAGAAAAACCAATTTCCCTCACCGTACCTGGACCATCGCTGGATCTCCGGGGGAGGCAGAGCCAACCCAGCCACCACCAAAGAATGAAGGCTGCAGGAACAGCACAGTCTCTTTACATAGGAAATGCTGCTGTGAGTGGTGGAAAGCACGTTGGTCAGTCACCCAAGGATTCCCAGGTCCTCAGAAGAGGAAACGGGGAGACCCAGGATTGAGAGAAGCCCACATCTGGGTGCCATCTCAGAGCAGGAACTCAACAAGTTGGCTGAGAGGTTTACGGACTCCCAAGCCTGGGCAAGGTGAGGCGGGGGTGGGGGTGGGGGTGCGATGGGGGGGTGGGTGCAGCTGACACCAT
>PVJL010002835.1:0-122431 GCA_004026885.1 Lyroderma lyra | reverse complement strand
CTTTTGAGGAAACCAGCAGATGCTTTTGCAAACTGACCTGGTTTTGTTTACAGCTCTTACATCTCAGTGTTGGGATTTTTACTTTTTCCCTAATAATAATAATGGCCAATATTGATCCAGTACTTAGAACGTACCAGGCACTGTTCTGAGCAGTTTCCATGTAACAACACAGGCAGAATTCTAGACTTGGACCTGCAAGAAGCCTTAGCTATTGTGCTGGAAGGAACCCTGGGCCTATGTCAGGAGACTTGGTCACCTATTAGCTTGAGCGAGAGATCTGGAGCCAGTCTTGCCTCTCCCGGGCCTCAGTCCTCTCATCCGGCCAGGTGGTGAGAGGTGGGAGACAAAGAGGCTTCTGTGTGCATGTCATCCCAGAGCCAGGTGAGTTGTCTGGGACGCTACGTTGTGTGGGATTCTGAGCCAGCACGGGCAAGTGCCACCATCCCTCAGAATGTCTGCCACCACGGACCTCAGGCCAGGAATAAGCATGTCACTTATTTGCCATCTCTGACAGAAGCACTTGTAAGGTCACTTCCTGCTCAAATTACTTGAATTCATGGTTCTAGGCCAACTGCCTCACATTAAGTGTAGCCTCTTTATAAATTAAAAAGAGAAAGAGAATAACAATTAGCTTTGGAACCTTAGATAATAACCTCATTTCTGTCAGAGTATGCAGCCTTCAGCAAGCAATTTCATCCCTTTCAGTCTCAGTTTACTCATCTGCAAAATCAGGGTACAAATATTTACCCTGCAAAGCCATCGTAAGGATGAAATAAATGTGTAAAGCATGTAGCGTGGTGCCTGGCATACTGACATTCAACTAAGTAGAAGCTGCCATTGGTATTTTCATATCATCATCA
Organism: Lyroderma lyra; assembly: GCA_004026885.1. Lineage (NCBI taxonomy): Eukaryota > Metazoa > Chordata > Mammalia > Chiroptera > Megadermatidae > Lyroderma > Lyroderma lyra. Next base: position 121,571 of record PVJL010002835.1, on the reverse strand, counting down.
TCATCATCATCATCATCATCATCACCACCACCACTACTAGTCCATCAACCCCAAACTGGATTTACATTTTCTGACCCATAATTTGTAACTTAAAGAACATAAGCTTACAACGAAAACTGACTACCATGATTTTTCTTGAGGAATACATTTGAGCTCCTTCCCAAAGAATTATTGTTCAGATTTTTTATTACAGAAAATTCCAAAAATAGAGGATATTACAATGAACTCCCAAAGACCCATCACTAGCTTCAAGAATGATCAATTCACGGCCATTCTGGTTTTACCCGTATTCCCACCCACTCATTCCTCTTCCAGACTACCTGGCTGTTTTTACAGCAGATCTTAGATATCCGATCATTTCACCTGCAAATACTGCAGTATCTATCTCCGATCAATCTTGTTCTTGGTCATCTCAAAAATATTTGTTTTAAACGGAATGAAATGGCAATAGTAAGGCATAATTAGGAGATTATTTCCTCACATTGATAATAATAGTCCCCAAAAGGGTGTGTATGTAAGAAATACTAATAAGGGGCTGGCTCAGGAGGCCGCGTGGGGGCTGTGGTATGCATGATTTATGAGAGCTACACAAAGTGAGTTATTTCATGCTTTCAGATATTTATAATGCTGCTAAAACACTGAATACATCAACATCAGAATTAATCATGAATAATATTTAATTAGGGCTTGACAAGGATCAATTTGGCAACTCTTTTTGTTCTTTCTCCTTCCCCTGAATAGAAAAATAGTCATAAACTAAAGTGTTTTATTTTTTCCATCTGCTTCTAGTAAGGCACATCCCTGACTTGCTCACTTAGTTGAGATCTCCTGAACTTTCCTATACCCAGGTAATTAGACTCAGATGCTGCCCGGACTGGGGTTATAAATCAAGCCTGTGTGTGTGTAAGCAGAACACGGGCTTCCCGCACCAAGTGCGGTGTCAGTGCTTCTCCCGGACCCGGACCCGCCCCGGGAGCAGACGGCCCGCATCTGAGCAGAGCAAACGGCAGCTTTCCCGTAGCTCCCAGGCCCTGGGGCCCCCTCTCCCTCCTCTGCAAACCTGAAACGGCACTGATTAGAAGTTGAAGTCTTGATTTACAAAACAAAAACGTCCTTTTGGGTCCTCAAACCAAAGTTCTGCCTGTTAACAACAGGAGTCAACGTGAGCCCGGAGATGACGGCGCACGAAGGTACGTGGCGATGGCCTCTTTCCAGCCAGGTCGTTCACATCCAAGCACTCGGTGTCCCCAAGGCCTTCAGTGGCACTGTGTACCGCCGCCCAATCGGGGAGTTCTGTTCTACAGCAGGATGATCAGGGGAGCCCTGAATCCGTTGTCTTATAAGAATACACACATTCATTTAATCCTCACAGAACAGCCCGTTTGTTTCGGTGAAGTCGGAATTTTAAACTGGGGAGCCAAAGGCTCCCCGATCCTTTCTTCAAGGTTTTTGAAGGAGTCTGAAAGGAAGTGTTAACTGGTTGTTTCAAATTTAAAGTAGGCTGACATTCCAAGGGATCCTCTTTTTTTTCACTCTGACTCATAGGAAGTAAACTAGGGTTGAAATGCCTATTGGAGACAATACAACCACGCCAGAACACCTGGGGACGTCAGCTAACACTTGCCAAGTTCTATATGCCAAGCATGTAGAACTCACAACAGCCTCACAACAACGCTGGGGTGCAGGGATATGGTCATCAACTTAGGGATGAGAACATAAAGGTTCAGGGGGTTCACGTGAGGTTTTCAGAGTCACTGAGCTAAGACGTACGAGTCAGGCCCACAGTCCAGGTTTGCACCACACGAGCTGGTCCTCTCCAGTCGATCTTCCATCCTCGTGATTGTATTCGTAAGTAATAATTTTTGAGCATTGCGTGCTAAGAGTTTTGTATGTATCACCTCATTTAATCCTCACCGTGTTGTTGTTATTCCCATTTTACAGATTTAAAAAATAAGCCTCAGAAAGTGAAATGGTGCCCACAGTCACACAGGGAAGTCATCTGACTGCAGGGCCCTCCCTCTTAATATTGTACCTGAAAGGCACATGGCTTTATGAGGGGTATCATACTCTGAAGCTCTGCCTTCCTCCAGACTTTCACGTGCTGCTGACAGCCTCGGTGGGTGCTCAGTGAGTCTCACACCACGTAAAGGCACAAATGCTTAGAATTCTAAGCCCTCCAAGAGAAAACATTCCAGACACACACAGCTCCTAAGCACACAAGCCAAGATGGGTACAAACTACGGCTGGACGTTTTCCACGAGAGTTCAGAATGGTAAGAAGGGAACTGGCCGGCTCCTCATACAAAGCTAGGCTCTTAGAAGATATGATTTAAATAAAAATTCCATCTGCTGTTACCTTCCCTGTGCCAAATGCCGAATTGCCCTCCTCCATGGCTTGGGAGATAAGGTCAGTAGATCTTGTTTCTGCTCCACCGACTCTCCACATGCAACCTGATAGCTTCGGGAAACAAACCAATGATTACAAGATCACTAAAGTATGTTATTTTAATTAAAGGAGGGTCCTCTGTGGACAGGGGAGGGCGGTAAGCCTGCTAGAGACCAGCCCAACCCAGTACCAGGTGAGAAGCTACTCACCCTGGCGGGTCTCACCAATCCCTCCCTCCAGTTCCACCTCTGCGTCACAGCCTGACTGCGCCCACTTCTGCTCTGAACCCACATCAGACCGAGTCCGCCCACCTAGAACCTCAAATGGGACATTTTCCAGATATGCCTGAGAGAGGTGAAAAGTTAGTGCATTAAAGCGGTAATCACAAGAGCTAAGAGACTTGAAATTTAACAGGGCTTTAAAAAAGAAAAGGAGCAAGAAAAAGAATGAAAGTCTAGACTGCCAAAAATATTAATTGGCATTGTTGTAAAATTGTGCTGCACAGCGAGAATACAAATATTATTCATGGTAAGAAAAGGGCTGACCTACGCCGTGATTTATAGGCACTTGAAATGCAGTACAGGAAGTAAACGGAAAAATTAGGGTGCAAGGTCACCAAGTAGGCAAGAGTCAACTTAAGGGTAAAGTTAAAAACTTTAGGAAGGGAGTACACAGTTCAGCTTGACATATAAATTAGTATCTGTCCTCACTTTGAAAAGATGGAAAAAAGTTGAACATCAAGGTGGGTATGTTGCTACAGGCGTTTTCTTCCCAACATGAGAAAACAGGAATGCTCGTTGCGGGATGAGAAATGCCAAGAGGGTGTTTCGTGGAGAAAACGGCACCAAGGCTGCAGCCATCCGGTCAGGGTGGTACACAAACTGGGCTCCCCAGTGAGAGGACCTGAGAGCACGGCGCTGAACGGGAGCAAGGCAGTGCCGAGGGGGGTGCACTCACTGCCTTTCCCATCACAGCCGTCCGAGGAGCCCCGGGCAGTCCCCAGGCCACGAAAAGGTCCACGGAAGCGACCAGGTGTTCACTGGGGGAGCGCCCGGGACTCAGCGCCCTCAAGTGGGCCTGCTCCCGGCCATTCCGTTTACCCTGCACTTCGCACTACTCACGCGTCTTTTTGTTTGTTTTGTTTTTCTTCCCCCGGAGAATGTGGGTGTTTCCCGAAGAGCCAGTAGAGGGCAGAGCTTTGTGACGTTCTGAAATTAATCATTGCTAAACCGGCCCAGCTTTGCTTCCCACCAGGGGAAATCATAAGAATGGCTGTGACCAAACTACTGCAAAGCCTGCGACTGGCTCCCCTGTGCCAAAGTCCACTTAAAGCAAAACAGGCAAGACCCCTGAAGGGCTCTGTGTCCCTCCTGGCGGAAGGGACCCAGAGCTGTGGTGGTCAAGGGCTCCACTGCCGCCTGACACAGGGAAGTCCAGAAGGGGCGCTCTACCCTGAGATCAAGACACAGCACTGACTTAAAGGAAGCGGGCAGGGGCTCCCCCCACCGCACGCTCCGCTCACACGCCCAAGGAGACTGACCAGACGGACTGTTTTAAACGGGACAGAAAACAACGGTACTGTCCCATTTGGAATGATACATGTGGTCAGCCTACTGTCACTGGGCTAAGTTCAAGGCGTCAGTGCGCTAACCATACCTACCTCCTTAGGAGGCCAAGGAGGGTGACCTGGGCAGAAACAAGTCTGTTGCTACCTATCTCCTGGAGATGACTCCAAACTCCTCTTGTGACCTGATGAAACAGGCCTAGCTCCTTCACCTGTACAATAACACAGAATTTTATCTTGGTGCCCTTAGGCCTCCCAGAACAATCCATGACTCAAAACTATTCTTAGGATTGCACCTGCAGCTTTAGCAGCCATGCCCCCACACACTCATCTTAAGCTTGTGGACACTGAAACCGCCCCATCCAGATCTTTTCCACAAGGGCCACCCCTAAAGCAGGCCCCCCTCACTTCCAACTGAATGTCGGCCCTTAGAATAGAATATTCTATTTTTCTTCTTGGAGGTTTCTGTGCAAGTTTCAGAGTGTTAAGAATTATTCTGCATCTCATTGTCATCAGTGGAGTATGCATCTCTTCCAGTTTTAAGCCACCTCTAGACTGTGGGGGCCGGGGGGAGAAAGTACCTAGAGCAAAGGCAATATGCTTTTAAAATACAATTTCTTTTTACAGCCAAATCACAAAAGAGCTACGAACCAGGGGACGAGGGGCAGAGAACAGTGATGCGACAGGACAGAGACTGGTAGAGTCCACTGTCAAAGTGAATGAGATAAATAGGGGTTGGCACATGTCGTAACTATTGTTATTATTGTTTTTATTGTTATTAATGTATCGTGTGGGCAATTCAGGGCCCCTCTCTCTCCTGTGGTTCACTTCTGACCATGTGTTCACACCCAAACCCGAGTATCGTGTGACACAGTAGGATAAGCACAGGTGCAGGAGCTGCGTGACCTTGGGCAAGTTACGTAACGTCTCCTAGCCTCAGTTTCCTCATCGATCAACATGAGGGTAATAAGAGTACCTCTAGGATTGGTGCGAGTAGTAAAAATATAATTATGTGTCTGCATAAGTGCCTAACATAGTGGGCACGTGCTACATAATAATTATCATCATCATGAAAGCAGGTACTTGGACAACTTGTCAGTTGCCTTAGTAGAGGAAAGATGCTCTTGCATGGCGTTTAGGGCCACACTAGGGCTCTGGAATTATCAGTGGATTTCAGTAAGTAACTCAGGGCAGGCTCTTCTGCTTTCTATCCACTACTCCCTATACCCTACCGCCACTATACACACAGAAAATACATGTAGAAAGTGACTTAAAATTCAAATGTAATGATAATGATCCCTCCCCCACTACACACATAAAAGCAGTCCCTAATGAAAGGGCATAACATCGGATATTTTGTTAAGTGACACAGCCTGGTGAGGGAACTGAAATAAACTTTTTTTTTTAAACTAATATTTGTCACTCATCATGGTCTCACTGAAATCTGGGTTTAATGATGAATGGCCCAATCATGTCAGAGCCCCACATTACACCCATTTCCTCTTTGCTACCTCCCACAGGCATTAACAACAAACCTAGTCTGTTTGTTATTGTTGTTTGTTGTTTTAGGCCAAGTTCTCCATCAGGATTCACCAGGAGAGAGAAAGCCCTGGCAGCTCTGTGTGTAACGATCACCCTGTGTTAGTTTCTGAAGGCTGAGAGCGCACCCCATGGAGAGGAGACCAGCAGGTTAGGTCACCCCTCAGCCAGGAATGGGGAAGAGTATATCACCCGGGTTGCTAGAACTGGTTAAACAAGCCATCAGCACTCAGGTCTGCTGGCTAAAACAGAGCAAAGAGGGTCTTCAGGAAAAGCCCTGGATAGTACTAGGTTTATAAAATTTCCTCCTAGAGCAATCCTAATGATAACCCAGGCCGTGGTTTCTGTAAAAGCCGGGTTAAATCTTTCTGCCCTGCCTTTTAGAAGTTTCCACAGCAGATGGAGGGGCACGGGCTTAAAGAGGAAAGCCCAGATCACATCCGTCTGCATTCGTAATTGGCCCTGGTCTCTGAAATGCTATATGTTATCTTGAGCCTGTTTGTTTTTATCTGTCAGAGTGGTTTATTATTAGGGAAATACGGTGTCAGCTGTCTCTTCCCCACCATCAAAGCTGCTTCATTAAAGTTAATAGTGTTTGACTTGCAGAGATCTCTTACCAAGGTAACCCAAGAAAGCCCCCGTTGGCTGTTATTTTTCCGGCAGTAAAGGCACGAAATGGATGCAATAATGGCCTTACTCTTTCAGGAAGAAGAGAAAAAGCCTACTGCATGACTCTACCTAGTAGCTGCTTAATAAACGCACCTTGAATTCACGAGGCTAACTCTACCTTTCATTTGGGACAGGGTGCCTAATTAAAGGACCTGTGTCTTGACTCTGCCACTCAAGGCTCTGTGGCCTTTGGCATGCCACTTCCCCAGTCTGAACTTCAGTTTATTTATCTCAGAAATAAAGGGGATGAATCATAAGGAAGCTTTTTTTTTTCTAACTGGGGAACCCTTTAGACAAAAATAATCTTACAATGAAACCTGATACACGAAGCAGATAAAAGCAAACTTTTTCTTGCTAAAGGGAAAGGGAAAAGAAACCAGAAGTCCCACCTTCTCTCCCCTCCTCAAAGCTCCCCCTTAACCTATCCTAATTCCCTCCCTCAGGGGGTCCTCAGCAACCTCTGTGGGTGGCTACCCCCACCTCAGACTTCCTGGGACATCATCTGAAATCTACTAGATGAGAGGGAATTATCTTTAAAGTCTTTTCTGCTCTGAGTCTGGATTCTCTGATTAAGTAACATGAGGACGGTACCTAATTAGTGTAGTAACCTTACGGAAGAGCCTCTGCTCGTGCCATGCAAACATGAAACCATTCAGGTTTTGCTGTTTTCTGTCTTCTAATCACTGCTTTCTATTGTGTACTGTCAAATCTCCCTTCCCGATTGGAATCGTGGGTATCAGGCAACATCCATCACCTCTGGGTCACTGTCACCTAGTGCTAGTTAGTTTCAGTTTAAAATGTCAATGTGACTCAATTGAAACCTCACCACCTCCCTGCTCTGCAGACCAGGCTGGAACCATAAGTGTGGCTCTTCAAACTGCTTCCTCACCCACTGGGCCAATCGCTTGGATGGAAAAACCAGTGAGAGTCAAACCTGACAGCCCTGCACCATGGTGTGCCCCTGCCCATGATGAACTTGGGCGTGCTGGCCACAACAGCCAATGCACATGCGGGTGGCTGCTCAGCCAGCCCCTCCCAGCATCCTGTCATCCCTCCCCAGTCCTCTTCTCTGCTCCAACAGGCCAGGGGACAGATCTGCAAGCCTGCTGCCCAAGCAGATGTCCAAGGGGGGACCCTAAAGCCAGTGTTCCCTTCTTGCAAATAAGAATGAATTTCTCCCCTCATTCAGTTCAAAGGAAGGCATTACCTGCTAGGCTTTGCCTCTCCCTCAGGAAAAGAGAAGAAAATCATGAACACTGTTCTTCCAGAAGGCTGCAGCCCAGAAGACGCTCCCCCTTCTCTCTTCCCACATAACCTCCATAAAAAGCCTTCAGGATGAGAAAGGAGGCTGGGTCAATGAGGACCAAACAGTCTGTACTGTATCTGGGGGGTGGGGGGTGGGGGTCGGGGCGAGGAGTTGGAGTGAGGAGTAAAGAAGAAAAGGAGAGGGAGCCCCCACTGCTACTGCATTTCTTTAAAATGTTGCATTTATAACTAGGGCTCTAGTTGCCAAATCCAATACCAGAGGGAAAACCCCACCCAGCCCCCTGTATATGAGCGATACTGGATGTCTACCGGACTACTCATGTATTTGTGTTCATACACGTGGCTCAGACTTGGATGGGTACCAGCACAGTGCACCTGTGTGAAACTCTCAAGAATCCCCAAACCTCCCCTTTAGGTTTCTTTTTTGGCTCAAGTCGCTGAGGGAGAAAATAAAACTAGAGCAAACAGAACTTCGTTCATGCATACATGCATGCATACATTCATTAAGCCCCGTCTTCGGAGCCCCTCCTTCCACCGGGTGGGGCTGAAGCACTTGAACAAGGCAATGGCAAATAAAGCATGTCCTCTGCCTGGCCATGCTTATTCAAAACCACAGAAATAATTCCATTCATATAACGCTTCAGCATGACCTTTCAAGAAGCCTGTCTACACGATAGTTCATTAGAATCCTCACAATAACCAGAAGATGGGTATAGTACATATGATCACTGTTTTACAACTGAGATAGCAGAAACAAGGCAAGGTGGAGTGACTCGTCTGGTCCCACAGCTAGTTAAGAGCAGGCCAAGGTTCAAAATCTGTGATCTGACTCCTGGTCGCGGGCTCTTTCCCATGATTTCCTCACCACTGCCCTTAGCTGTGATGGCTCAGTCTAGATTTTCAAGGATCCTTTCTGTTTCAAATAGTCTCTTCCCTTGTCTTCCAGATTTTGTTTGTCAGAGCACTCGAACCAGTTCTGAAAATACAGTCACTTATCCCAACTTTAGGTTTGGAAAATACAGCTTTTATAGGGCTCTCTCTTTTAGTTTAAATGGATTGAAGTTACACTGAGACTTTCTATTAGACTATTAAGACTACACGAGTCACAATTTTTCCATCAAACCATCCTTTGGTGTAGAAAATTATTTCACTACCCACATTATTTAAGCTATTTTGAAAACTACTCTGATGTTCTTTTTAGTCATCGTTGTCCTGTTCCCAGTCCCTCCAGCAGGCAGTTCTGCCAGGCTTCTCAAGCGTCCACATGCACATTTCCAGCTCAGAAATGTGTTCTCTTTTGGTTCACTGGAATCCTCCAGGATGTCTGGTACCGAAATGTAAGTGGCTTTAATTAAAAGGCTATGATTTCTGTGAATTCCCATTAAGCTGGTGAAAGAAATCTGCATTTAAAAAATACAGTGAGCCCATTAAGATATGGTTGTACTGAAAAAAAAATGGTTCATGTTTAAAAAACTACTTAAGCAGATGAGACTAAGCTGCCTGTAATAAAAATATGCTCGTTTTGAGTAAAATCCTTCACTTCCAAACAGAGAGGTTAGTTAGTTTAGTACATATGTGCCCAATTAGCCATAAAAACTCAACTAGACATGAACCATGCAATCCGCCAATCCGCCTGTTGACGTTAAAACATAGATCCTATTAACAGGAATGTAATTTAAATGGTTAAAAAGTGATAAAGTACATAACTACGATCTGATAGGGTTTGAAATACGATGCTGCCGTACGCCGAAGGCAAATCCGTTTTGAATTACGACTCCGGCAAAGTTGAAACTAGCTCAAGCATGTTAATTAGTGATCCACAAATTCAAGAACGGCGTCATCGTAGGTACGTGTTATATTTCAGTCACACCTCTTTGCCCATGAGCAAAAGCATGTTCTCTCACCTCAGAGGGGGAGAAAAAGCCATGCGGAGCTTTTTGAATCCTAGGAGGCCCTAGACACACCTGACTTAACTTTCCCCATTCAAGTTACTTATCATTAAAATGTGAAAAACTCACGGGAGTTTCTCAAGGAAAAGTATGCGAGCGGCCCCACGTCGTGCAGAGGCGTTCACTAGTTGTGCACAAGGAATGATCAATGCCGTTGCTTATCTCCCCAGCAGTGACCCTCAAGCAGTGTGGACACAAGCCCACATGGGCCTGGACAAGCCAGTGATGACTGGGAGGAAGAGATCCGAATCACTGATCGCTGGCTTTAGGAGAGGTAAGTGTGGGCTTGCGTGCCTTACTTTTCATTATAAAATAACTCCTTGTACGTGTATGGGATGGGCTTGATCCCCGCAAGAACATCCCGATGTCTCCCCAGTGAACTGCTGACCTTGCTGTGAGAATCACCACGCTTGGCTCTTGCAATATTAAAAGCAGGCTTTCTTTTCTAAGCATTTACAAATAAAATTGAAAACTGATGACTTTGGAAGACAGACTAAACTCCAGCCATCTCAGTTAACTGTCTCATCTCTGTAAATGGCCACAGAACACTTCACTGCAGCCCCCTTCATCATGCAATTCCAGTTATTCTATCTCCCATCCATAGAATCAGCTCCTCAGGTCTAGCCCAAATCCTGTCCGTGCAGGTTCAGCAGATTCCCACTGGTTTTATAGCCCTTGCAAAAAGAAAAACACTGTTAACACCATTCTCCAAAGACCATGCCACCATGACAATCTCAGAGACTGGCAGGGCATAACGTGCCCTACGAGGGGACCTGGGCTCTGTCAGAGTGACCCCGTCAGAGGCTGAACCATGTGTTTAGCTGGTGTCGCTAAAATGACTAACTTCTCGGAGGAGAGGGAGGAAATCTGCACGTGAACACTGGCACATCAACATAGGTAGTTCATGCAGGACAGGGCTGGGCAAGACATCAATTGCAGTCCCCGGGTGGACCACCAAGCAATTTGGGGGTGACCCCCTGAATAATAACAGAAGTAGCTGGTGGACTTGGCAAAGTAGCCCTTGCTCTGAAGAAGTCTGCCCAGGCCTGATGTAGCGTAATTTCATTGGGTATGAAGACCTCCCTTCAGAGTTCCCCGAATGTGACTGTGGCTTTCCCGAGCAGTAAACACGTGAGACTCAAGCAGGAGACCCTGCGCAGTGGAGCCACGCCCTCCTCCCCGCCCTTCGCTGGGGCACCTCTGCAGAGCGGCATTGTGCTGTCGCTTGCCTGCACCATTGCAGCCGCCTCCTAGCTGCACCCCGTCACCCGACATCCCTCATCTTTCACACCGCAGAAGGTAATCTTCCCGAAGCCCAGCGCCGATAAAATTACCCCCCTGATCAAAACACTGGAATCACTGGTCCCCACTGCCTTTCAACAGAATCAAGGCCGCATTTCAGAGTCTGGGATTCAAGGCCCTTGGCCTCTTCCTAACGCCGTTTCCCACTTCACTCCAAGCAATCTGCAAGGCCCCTCCTCCCTGAACAGACACCCCGGCTTTTCCTCTTGCAGGCCCCCCAATGGGAGTCCTCTCTCTTGCCACTCCTATAAGTCAAAATACTACCTATGCTTAAAGGTCCAGACCAGAGAAATCCCACCTTTCATGTAGAAGGTGCAAAGAGCAGTTCCTGGTGCAGAAGCATTCAGTAAAGGTCACCTGTCAGCACGGCTATTGCTGCTGCTGTGAGCGTGCCCCAGTCTTTTATCTTCACAGGTGAACTAACCTCTTCCTCCTGTAAGACTTAAACTGTGCTTGGGGTCCCCAGTTACTTTTTATTTCCTCTCATAGTTACTTAATTATACATTTCATCTCCTCTTCCAGACTGTGAGCTCCTAGGAAAGGTCGTCTTTCATTCACCTTTGTATCCCCCATGTCGGAAGACAAATATTTGAAGAAAAATGTTAAATATCCCATCAAGCCACAAGAGGGCACCGTTGAGCTACTGTACTAGTGGAATCATTCTGTAATTAGTAATAAAGGTTTTAGAATTCAGAGGCTTTTCTCCCTTGAAAATGTATTTATAAATCTGTTTGAGGTATATTTATATGCATTATGTATGATTACAAGTCTACTCATATTGACATGGAAGGATAGTTGTAATCTAGTGAATTTTAAAAAGCAATGACCAATAGAATTTATATGACCAATTTTTGTAAAATAAATACACACAGAAAAAAAGTCTTGGAAGAAAATCCACCAAAGGTTAGCAGGTATTATCTCTGGGGAGGGGAACAGAGGGTGGGAACATGGGGGTCTTTATTTTCTATTTTGAACCTTACTTGATTTTTTTAAATAACTAATGCATATTAATTTTATCAGAAAAATAAAGCAATTTACTTTAGGAAATCTCAAAGCAATGTGTTTATTTTACTTCTTCTGTAATCTCATCTCCAATCCCATGTTTGGTGTATTTAAAAGTAAATACACAACTTTGGGAATTTTCTGATAGATTACAAGAAAGATTCCCAAATTCTCTTGGTATATTGGTGCCCTTAGTGTTGCAGTAATTTTTTATGGCACTCTTGGGATGAAAGAAATACCTAACTATTACATTGGTAATAAGAGTGAAATCCAAACAATTTAGTGTATTTGTGTCCTAACAATATAAATAGCCATGTGAAAAAAATACACATAAATTAAAAGAAACATTTTTATTTCACTCTTAAATGATCATAATTACTTATTAATGGACTGTGTACACTTATTGGACAACATAAAACCGCTTACACTTTGGGATCAGATCGGATATCACTCCCCTTACTGCCAATTGCACACCGATTTTCACCAGGTGCTCGATTTTCATCACCAGAACCCAGCTTCACGATGACATGACAGCACCAAAAGGAATGTAGCATGATCTAACATTGCGACTACGAGCAGGTCCCTTCCCAAAATCAAAGGGATTTTCTCCTGCCAGGAATCACTGGTTAGTCCCTGGGACCGAGCCCCCCCACCAGTCCCTGAGGTGCTGCTACCCCAGTCCACCCAAAAGTGTTTCTTTTTCCTCTAAAGTGTGATGAGCACAATTTCACATCTCGATTTAGTGAGATGGTTTGCCGTTTTCTACTATCGAGACAAATGAACTTAAATCGAACCCAAACGGCATCTTCAGCTCACATGGAGGAAAGCTCCATGCAAGGACAACTTACAGAACCTGGTCAGGACACAGGGAGGTGAAAAAACTGGGGGGGTCCACAGACGGATGAGTGGAGAAAACGCAGGGGGTACACACCCCCCGAGAAGCACTCCTTGCAGACAACAGGCTGGGGAAAAATAAGCCACATGCACAAGGCCACATACTGTAGGATTCCACTTACATGGACGTCCCGAGTAGTCAGATTTATAGACAGACGATGGAAACGTGCAGAAAGTGGGTGCCGGGGCAGGAGGCTGGGGTGGGGGTGGGGCATTACTGTCTAACGGGTATGGATTTTTAATAAAGAGGAAGAAAAGGTTCTGGTGACGGATGCTGATAATGGCTGCACAACAGCACGAATGCACTTGCTGCCCTTGAATTGTCTGCTCTAAAAAGGCCAAAATGGTAAATTTTATATTATGTATAAAATTTTTTCAAATCACAGAGGGGACTTTCTGGTTAGGGGAGCCTTTGATTGGCCCGGAATCGTGTCCTTAAATGTCACTGGGAGAGCAGAGCCTGAGATGCATCCGTTTGGACGATGTGGTGTTCAGTAACACCTGACGTGTCACAACACGAGGACACTGCTTTCCAGTGTCTGTCTAAACGCCGGCAGTGGGGGCGCACCAATCTCAGACGGGGGCTCCCAGCTCCCCCAGGCCTTCGGAAGGGACTCCTAAAGAAATGCAGAACGTCCCCAACCGCTCAGGGCTCAGGCGTGAGCACAGAATTCACACTCCTTTTCGAAGTCGATACTGCACTTTCCACTCGCCTTAACAGGAGGCAGCGTGAGAAACGGGGCACATACAAACCACCCCGGGGCCGGGACCCGGGGTCCTGGGCCTGAGGCTTCCTGCGACGCGTTTCCTCGCCGTAACCTCGGACTGAGGTTGTCAAAGGTGTCAGACTCAAAGTCCGAGACCCTCGGCCCACTCCTTAGCTACAGGCCTGATGTGCTGGTACCTTCCCACACGGCGTTCTGTGAAATGTTTGGGGAGGAGAAAAGGGGGTTTTCTGCAGCCAACTTGGGAAGTGTGGGGTGAAGCATTCTCCCCAAAGGCTCCGAGAAGCCTATGGAATGGATTTGTGAATCCCAGCTTTCTCAGATCCACACCCACATGCCAAGCTGCTCCTCCTCTTGACTTCTCTAATCTTTAGAGTCTTTTACATTTCCCCTTTGTCAATTCCATCAGTTATCAAACTATAAGTGTGCCTCCAGCCATACCTCTTCCATCAATCTCTTTTCGTCCGTCTCGCCTGCCATCCTGCTGGCTTAAGTCCTTAAGACGATCCCCTTGACTACCCAGCAGCCACCTCACTGGTCTCCCTGTCTCTGCGTGCTTCCCGCTAATACCGTATCCACCATCAGAAGAATGTGCCTGCTCACAACCCTCGCCTGTCACCACCATGCTTCACAACCCTAAAGCAACTTCCCGTCACCTCCTGGGAAAGGAAGGCCTGGCCCCTTAGTCTGTCATGTGGGATCTTTGCAGCTCTCACGTGAGCCTGCCCTCCTCGCCACATCTCCCATCACAGGGAACCGAACGATCTAGTCAACTCAACTACTTTCTGTTTCCCAAATAGCCCTCAAGCTCCCCTACCACCCCCATTTTGCTCGTCCCCAGTCAGGATGGAAACCCCGTTTTCCCCCCTTGTCTTTACCTCACTTTCTTTACCCAACTTAGAGGTCCAGTTCCAATGCTGACTCTTTCTGAAATCATTGATCTTTTCTTTGAATGCTCCCCAAAACTGCAATTGTAGGAATCCTGTCGTTCATAACACAACAAGCTTGGATTAGTGTCCTGAGTTTCAGAACAGTCAATAGTGTATCAATGTGTTACTTACTGAAGGACTATAAACAGCCCTGAATATCAAACTGTCCTGTTCATCTCTGTGTGTTCCCCCAAGTGTCCAACACTACGTTTTATATATAAAAAGCATTTAATAAGTTGTTGAATAATATTTGATGGTGTGTCTCACACACCATCAAATTCCTAAACTTCCGTTATAGTCTGAAGCCAGTGACAATCAATACTTTTTCTTTCTCGCATTTTGGACCTCTTTCTAATAAAATCTTAGGTGGAATCCCAATATATATTTCATGCAGAGATTTTTTATATGTGCTTTCTATAAACTAAAACACATATAAGTGACATCTCACTTTATATGTATTTTAAATTAAAATGTATAGCATTTCTTCTTTTTAAGTGAACTACAGAAAATAGTAAGCTGTTTTGGTGAATGTAAAATTAGAAGTAGAGGGTTAGGGATGACCATTTGTAGTCACCTATTTCTGTACCCTGCTTATTTCCGTAGTGTGACTTGGTTTCACATGATTAGGAGAATCCTGACTCATACAAATAAGTCGTAGTGTGTAATTTTATGTGAGTCAACATTGACAGGGTAATGAATTACATATTTCTAAGTTCAGATACAACCTGCTATATCAGCAACACATAAGCCATGCATAGCAATTAACTGGCTCTACTATTTAACAGTACAGACCTTGAGCAAGTTATTCAGCTCTAGTTTCTACATCTGTGAATTAGAAATAATAATAGTTGTCCCCCTGGTCCCCAACATAAGGCTAGATGTCACAGGTTAATGCTGGGCAAGATGTTAATCACGGTCCACCAGTGGACCACCAAGCAATTTGGGGGCGACTGCTTGAATAATAAAATAAATAGCTAGTGGACCGCAACACTTGGACAAGTAGCCCTTACCCTGAAAAAGTCTGCCCGGACCTGGGTTAATGCCTCAATGGTCTTCAGTGTGTTAAAATGCAGTTTAGACACAACAGAGTGCGCAGTTTTAATGTTTTATCACATACTGAGCAGATACTAAAATGTGTAAAATAGTGTAAAGCACACATAGCAGTATCACAAAGCACATAACCCCACTCAGTTTAAGAAAGAGAAAATGACTTCGTTTGCAATCCCCCGCGTGCCTGCTCCTGATCCTCTTCCTTTCCTTGCCCCATGAGCTAACTGTTACCTTTTCCAGATCTTAGTGTGTGTTTTTTTCTTTTAGCAGTTAACCTATTACTATGTGCCAGGCTGTGCTCTAAATGTTTTCCAAATTTACAACATGAAACAGCCATAACGGTTCTCAGAAGTGGATAACATCATTATCTGCATCTTCCTGATGAGTGATGTGGGGTACAGGGACGTGTACGGGCATGCTCACAGACAGTTTGTAAGTGGAACCGCCAGGATTTGAACCCAGGCAGTGGTCCTCCAGAGCCTACGTTCACCCACACATCCAGACGTGAAAGGCATTCCCATGCACGCTTCCTACCTGAATGAACACTAATTAAACACCCGCTGTGTGCCTGGCCGCTGCAGAGATTAAGGGAAAGCTTCTTCCTTGCTGGCAACTGACAACGCCCAGGACATCAGGTGCTTTCCACTGCTGTCCCAACGCCACCCACTCGACATGCCTGCGGGCCAGTGCAGCCTGTAAGACCCCAGGAGCCCTGTGTGGCCTTGAGGAACGGCAAGCAGGCCCAGACACTCCACCTGGTGGTTCTCAACAACAATCAAACCCCAAGGAATCCCGGGATAATTCCAAACCTTCCCGCTCCCACTCCCAAGCCTCTTCCTCACCAAGGCTTCCTCTGAGAAGTGAACCAGGCAGATACTCCACAGGAACCCATGGCCTTCGCCAGAAAGCAGGCCATTGCAGCCTCACAGCCCAGCCCACAGGAAAAGGCCTCAGCTTCAGCTCATGTCACTCCCTAATTATGTCTCTGCCCGGAGTCCAACAATAACAAGAGCCTCTCTCACAAGCAGCTCCCACCAGGAACCTCGGAACCTCGCGCACGCAGCCAAGCACTGGGACGTGCTAAAGGGTCAGGGGGTTGTGCAGCCAGCAGTCCCAGGCCTCTGGGGCAGAATCCCAGTGGCTCTCCAGTTCAAAATCCAGACCCAAAAAATGCCAGAGGCCCCAGCTGCCTTGAGGATCTACTTCCTGGGGCCCCAACAAGGGACAGCCACTGCAAAGCAAGGGGTGAGGGACAAGAAACTAAAGCGATTTCCTCAAGGGTCACATTCACCAAGCAAGCACTCCCAAGGCTACCCTCTATACTACAAACCTTTCTCTTTTTCTTTTTTCTTCTTTTTTTAAAAAAATCGTATTTACTAAATACCAGTTCTGATAGATGCGGGGAGTTGGGAGGGGGGTGTATGGTTCTAGGATATGAACAGCAAGCAAAACAGTAGCAAAGTCCCTTTGATTATTGCGGTGTGGGGCAGACAATAATCAAATTCATAATTTCAGATCCTGGTTAGTGCTCTGAAGCAAATAAAATATCATTGTTACAATGGGGTGGGCCAAGGAATGGATATTTGAGCAGAGTCCTGAATAAGGAGGAGCTTGCAAAGCAAAGGCAAGGAAAAGATTTCCAGGTAGAGAGAACAGAAGTATACAAGACCTGAGGGCCTCCAATTAAATGCTGATTAGGGGTTTAGGAAATGTTAGATGAAAAATTAGTGTTCTCAGAACTCTAGTACAAGGTAGAATAAGAGTTACTTTCTTCAGAACATGAAGATCAAAGTACTACGTTAGAAGGAAATTTGTCCTTGGCTTCAAATGAAGATGCAAAAAGAATGTGTGTAAATATATATTCATATGTCTCACGGGGTCTTTTTAAAAAGCCTTTCATGTCTGTTATCCTTTAAACTTTTATAATATATGTTGAAAGCATGATATAATCTTTAACTTCCAGCTCATGTATTGGGAGCTCTTTTTTTCTGAGTTAATAAAGATTTTCATTCTGTGGGGATGTAATTTACCTCCCTTGTTCCATAATTTCAAAGAAGAATGCCATGTATCTATAATTGCAATTATGTTTTTAAAAAATGTGTGCACATTGGATTAATGCAGTGGGAGTAGAGGAAGAGGAGGGGGTTGTTTTCCAATATTCCCTTTTTGTTATTAAAACTGGGAAGAAAAGAATACATTGTACACAACTGTGCACTCGCCTTGTTCTCGATTTTAATAAATGTGGTTTTAACTGCTGGTTATCCTCCATTTCTAACATCACCACCACCTACGTCCTCTCTAAGCTCCAATTAAAGTTGAAAAGTGCACGAGGTCTTTACAAACCCTTGTACCGTGAGTGCGCGTGCTCACGTACAACCCATGTGCACCCTTCTATGGCAGAATTTCCTGGGGATCCTACAGGCCCCGAGCCATATTTCTCCCTCGGCTCTTATTAAAACCAGGTGCATGGGAGGCCAGCGTTTTCCTGACGGAAGAGCCTTCGCTTGGCCCAAAGCTCCCCCTTCCGGTGTGTTTTCAAGAGGGGATTTCGTGAGCTGA
This sequence comes from Lyroderma lyra, assembly GCA_004026885.1. Lineage (NCBI taxonomy): Eukaryota > Metazoa > Chordata > Mammalia > Chiroptera > Megadermatidae > Lyroderma > Lyroderma lyra. Next base: position 103,738 of record PVJL010002835.1, on the reverse strand, counting down.
GCATGGGGAAAGCAAGGTTGTCCCGGCCAGGCGACGGCGGCCTGGCTGTGCAGGGGACACGTGCACAGGGCGTTAAGTGGGGCTGGGGCAGTAAACAGCTGGTGACCGGGGCCATTTCCGCACCACCAGCCCTGCACCGGAGCGCTGTCGGCGCGCGTTTCAAGGCCCCCGCGACCACAGCTCTCTCCAGGGCGGAAGGGAAGCCGCAAAGCCGGCCTTATCTGAACTTGCAACCGGGGCCGGCGGTGGGCTCGGGCCAGACGGCCGCCCGCGCTCTGGCGCGCGGAGGAGCCCCCCCCCCCCCCGGGGTCCCCGACTCCCGGCTCTCGCCAGGGCCCCGGCGCCGCGCTCCAGGACGTCCGCGGGTCGCGCAGCTCTTACCCTCGGCGGCCCGTGTTGCTCGCTCGCGTCTCCAGGGACCGGGGGCGGGCCCAGCGGGGTCAGGTCGCGAGTGACGTGGCGGCCCGGGTCGCGGAGCGCCCTTTGCGCGGAAAGCCCAGCGACACGGGGAGCTTGTGGGCTTCACTGCCCACAACCTTTGACCTGAGAGACTGTCAGCTGGTGGCCTAAAGGGAGCAGAACTGGGAGGCTAGTAGGGCTCCTTTGCAACAGAGAGCCCCCCTCTAAGATCTCACAATGAAACTGTGAGAGAGCTTTGAGAGCTTCACCCAGAGCAGCCTGAACCCCAACTCCTGGCCCAGCCTTTAGGTTGAGGGAGTTGGCTGCTTGTCTGGGTCAAAGATTTGCTTTCATTAGACTCCAGGGTTATTCAAAGCCCAGAGACAGGCCTCAGAATAAAGAGGAGTGTCGTTAGGACACAGAAGACCGAGGTGAAGAGAAAAACAGGGATCACCCCCCAAAAAAATGTGCTGCTAAATTTTGAGTGGCCATTTCCTAGCCTGGGACTGACTGAGCAGCAAGCTGGTCTGCTGTTTTTGTTTTCGTTTTTGCTTTTCTCTAATTACTGTTTTTAGAAGCATATTACCAAGCACCACATAGCCTGCCCGGCATCCTTGCTTTCTGAGCGGGGTGCATGAATTTTCAGAAAGCCCAGGAAAGAGTCATCCAGACAAGAAGGTTAGAAAGCCCTGCCATCCACTTGCCTGACACGCTGGGCTCCATCAAAACCACCCCAAAGTGGGTCGGCCACCTCAGCACATTTGGGTAGGTTCTCTATTCAACCCCAAGATCATGTGACAGATAGCAGGAATTCCAGAGAAGTTTCCAGATTCAAACAAACCTGGTCATTTCTGGCAAAACACTGTCGAAGCCAGTTTCTCAAATGGTTGTCCCTGGACTGCCTACATCCATTTCCTAAGGGGTCCTTGTTAACGGGTTCAGGATTTAGGGCCTACTTAGAGCTGATGAGTTACATTAAGAGAAATGAGGCCCAGAAGTCTGCATTTTAACAAACTTCAAAATGTGAAAAGTGCAACATAAACTATTATTCCCTTCTTGTTAAAAGTCCGGTGACAGAAGACCCAAGAAACCAGACTTCTAAGCTTGTGGTGGTGAAGCCTGGCTTCCTAATTTGCACTGCAGAACTGGGAAAGAGGAGAAAACAGAGCTTTAGCTGGGAGTCTATTGAAGAAGCAATTAGATATCCTCTCCGAGTCTTTCTATCTGGGTGACTACACCCCACCCCAGCAAAATACTGAAGGTTTAGTCTCTGGACAGGGTAATACATTAAAAACAAGAGGATTCAATGAAAATTTAAATACTACCCAAGCACTCTCCCGCTGCAGTCTGGAAGCCTGACAGATATCCTCCAGAGAGGAGTTTGCAAGATTTTTCTCTGGTGACTCTGGCCCGCTAAAGATAAAAGATAATGACAAGGGGCTCCTGCTCTGAACAAATAAGATCACCCTGTAGTCGAGCCCGTGGTTGACAAACCCCATCCACACACACAGAACTTCAGTCAGATTTTTTCTGGCCCACTTGGCAGATCCCAAAGATCACCAGATGTTAGAAGAAAGATTCTGATGTTAAATATGTGATAAGAGAAAACAGAAACAAACAAGGCTATAAAGAGAAAGCAAACCAGGGTTGTTTTTCTTTTTAATTAAAAATCTCAGAGAAATAAAGGAATATATGCATACATGAAACAAGAACAGGCTATTTGTAAGAAAAAACAAGGAAATGAGAACGAGACAGAGCTCTTGGACATTAAATATATGAAAAAAAAACTAAGGGATAAAAGATATAGATGAAAATATATGAAAATAAGGGATCAACCAGATCTATTAAATGATAGGAATTCCAGAAAAAGAGGATAAAAAAATAGAGGAGGCTATCATTAAATAAATAAGTTAATTAATTGATTAGGATTAGGATTAGGATTTCTCCAAATTAAAGATCGTGAGTTTCCTGATTGAAAGGACCTCTTGAGTGCCCAAAACAATGGTTGAAAATAAACTTACAGGAAGGAACATCATTATGAAATCTCAGAATATTGGTACAAATAGATTTTAACCACTTCAAAGAAAATTAAGTGAGTGACCTAGAAAATACCAAGAATCAAAACAGCTTCAGACTTCTTGACAGCAACGCTAGAAGTTGGAAGGCAACCATAACTAATATTTAGGGTAGACTTTAACTATATTCTACTGTATTAAGTACTTTACAATTTATCTTCACAACAAACCTCTGAAATGGGTACTCTTGTTATCTCCATTTTACAGATGAAAATCTGAGGTACGAAGGAGCAGAGGAACTTGCACAATATGACACAGGTAATAAAAGGTGGAGCTGGGATTTGAACCAGGCAGTTGGGCTCCAGAGTCTGTGATCCTAATTAGTATATCACGCTGGAACAATGCCTTTAAATTAAAAGGGAAAAGTACATCCAACTCAGAATATATATCTGGCCAAGTTATCAGTAAGTGAGAAAGTAAAGACATCTTTAGATATGCATGTTCTCAAAAAATATACCTCTACACTCTTTCTTTAAAAGCTGCTATAGGAAAAATAAATATTTTATGATTCCACTTATATGAGGTACCTAGAATAGTCAAATACATAGACAGAAAGTAGCACTGTGGTTACTTGGAGCTGGGGGGAGGGAAGAAGGGGGAGTTACTGTTTAATGGGTACAGAGTTTCAGTTTGGGGTGTTGAAAAAGTTCTGGAGATGGATAGTGGTGATGGCTGCCCAACCATGTGATGTACTTAATGCCACTGAACTGTAGACTTAAAAATGGTTAAAGTGGTAAATGTTATGTTTACCAAAAGAGAAAAATATAAAAAGTTGCTAGTGGAGAAGGTACTCCACCAAAATGTGGGAGTGAATCAAGAAAGAGGAACCCTGGGATTCAGGAAGCAAGAAATCCAACTCAAGAGCGAGGTGAAGGGAATCCCCCAGGGTAGTAACAAAGGGAGATCCCAGATAGCAGCTCAGAGAACTGCAAGAGGCTCAGAGAACCACCACTCCAGATTGGAGCAGGTCAGAAAGTTCCAGGAGTGATGTCTCCAAAAAGATGAAATGGATAGAAAACAATGTTTTTGGAACTTATTGAGAAGATCTGTAGCCAACTGGGAGAGAATTTGAAGATAAAGAAATAATTACATAAAAACTAAGCAAACGAATAAATAAGATTATTCTTGGAAACAATTAAAAGTTGTGGTAGAAAGGAAAAAGTAATTTTAATAATTCTGCACTGCATGGCTCAGCTGTGAAGTGCATGCATCTAGTCATAATAATGTGGACACTAGTATTTATCTAACCAACATTATGATAGAATTACATCAAGATGGTGGTGTGAGTCCTGTGTCCCAAGGTGGGCAAGTGAGGATGAAAGCTAAATTCTTATATGTCTTCATGGAAATCAAAAGATAATGCCTAAGAGAGAAAAATCAAGAAGTAGCTTAAACATATGTGTTAAACCTCCTCTCCCTACCCCCCCCCCCAAAAAAAAAGCTAAAAGATTTGAAAGCAGTTGCCTCCAAGAAGCAGAAAATTGAGGAGGTAGCTGGTTTGGAAATTGCTATTATGGAACTCAAGAGATTGGCCCTGTGGGGTGTTCTACTCAGTAACAAAGACATGATTGTCGTTTTATTTACTTGCAGCAAGTAAAGGAGATAGGGCAGTCACATCCACAGCTCTGTCTCCTTGAGGGGAGGCTTAGCCCTTCCAGTTCCCATTGTGATGTGGTTAATTACACGTTGGTGTTCGGCTTGGCAGTGGGCTGCCTTATCAGGTTGGGTTCCTGTAGAGCTCATCCTGTTTACAGCTCGTCTGTAAAACACTATGCTACATCTTAACATTTAGCAAGAATCGCATTTAGTAAGGATGGCCCAGACCTTGAGACCTGTGTCCTATCTAACACTGCTAATTTTTTTGTGATAAACCTAGTGAAACTACATGGCTCTGTAAACCATGTGAATGTGTAAGTTTGGTAAAAATCAAAACTAGTGTTTAAAAGAGAAGATAGCACAGCTCTAAAGATCCTCCAGAAAAGTTCATTTCTGCCTCCTTTTTTTTTTTTCAAATCGTATTTACTTTTTTCCAAGCAGTAGTTTTCTGTGGAACTTCTCCATTATTCTCTGCCAGTGCACACACATTTTCATAAAAACGGGCTTTTTTGAACTAGCCTGAGAATTTAACCATTGCTTACGTTACTTCTCTGTAGACATGTATTTCAAGTTGTAATCAAATGACGCCTAAAAATTTCCTTTTGAGAATTCTTCCTGTTTATTAATTGGGGAATGTATTATCCTTTCTCACAGGGCTTTGCCACACAACTGGAAAGACGTTTGAAAAATCAGAATATTGCCATTGCACCCAACGCTGTACCCATTGTTGGGTACGTCAGGGCGTGGTGTGACTACTGGAAAAGGAGTCGGAGAGGAGCGTCATCAGCAAAGACTTTGTCAGGAGGCTCCATTCAAGCTGAACCTACAAAGATGGATTGTAGCTTATATAAATGGTGGTAGCAACCAAGACTTTTTGTGCAAGTAACAGATATTCAACCCAAATTAGCTAAACCAGAAACAGAATTTTTTGGCTCACTTAACTAGGACATCCCAAGAGGTCTGGCTTCAGGCAAAGACGGACCCTGGATTCTTAAAGTGTTGCTCAGCTCTCTCCACCTCCATTGTTCTCTACAGCTCCAGCCTGAACTTCCGGCTTTGCAGCATAGGGTGTAGATGAGGTCGATGGCTAAGTATTGGCTATACGTCAAGGGGAAGAGCCTGATTGGTCCTCCTTGCGTTCCGGTAAAGGGCACGATGATTGGCCAGGCCTGCCTCAGCTACCAGAAAAGGGAAGCTGGGCTGCCAAAAATAATACCTATTACATCCCAGTATAATTGCACATACCAAGTATGCTCTAGCAGAGATTTATTAGCGCCTGGGCCAATTGGCAGTGTAAGGAAAAATGCCTCATAAATGCTAAAGCACCATGAAATGTTGGTTGTGAGTCAGGATAAATGGAAGTCCACACTGGCCCTGCCCAGCCAAACTGCAATCACTCCTGGATCCTTAACTCTCTGAATGTTTTAAGTTTTTTTTTTCCCCTCTGAGTAGATTCATTTGTCACAGTTTCCCTAACTATTGGCCTCTTTCTTCTAACAGAGTCTGCTTCCAACGGCAGTGAAAAATTTGCTCATGTCATTTTTCAAAGGAAGTCAAGGAAAAAAATGTCTTCAGTTGGAATAGCTCGAAACTGAAAACATAATGGATGTACGTGTGTGTAATCAGATTGTTCTCAGCATCTTTCACTCCACTGTTTCTCTAATCTATTGAGTCACTTTCTTGGCCTCATTGCTCCAGACCTCAAATAAGCCAAAAATGTTTCGCTGATACTAGCTGCAATTTATTGAGTGATAGGATATTTGTAATGTACTTTGAGACTGAGCTTATAGCCCTGAAGATTAAGCAATTAATTAGTGGAGAAATATTTTTGCCATCTAGGAAAAAAAAAAGCCAACTTCAGATTATTTCAGTTTATGTTAGAATTTCCAATTTTTATAAGCCTACTTTAGACATCCGAATTTTAGTTAGCGGTGAGACGTGTGTTTACTACTGACAGTGTGAAGTAAGCTGATGCCTAGGTTTGCTTCGGATAAGCCTCTCATTGATGTCAACACTGAGATACCTAATGCTACATTGGACTTTGTATTCAAAGATAGTATGGATGAAAGCTGTGAATCTGAGTTTTGCTAAAAAAGAAAAAAAAGAAAAGAAAAGATACCTTAAACCACATCCTGGTAATATTCTCTGTAATGGACCGTGGCAAGATTTTAAAACATGGCTTTCATTTCATTGGCACAAAATACCAAAACAAGACAGTATTGGATGACCACCCACGACCACTGTCAGTCCACTTTTTCCTTACCACTGTCCCACTACAGAGACTGAATACCCCAGTTTCTTACCTTTGCAGCCACCAACGGCCATAGGACCCAGTTTAGGCCAGAGGGCTGCAGGGTTTGGAGGAAGATTTTCCTACCTCAGTCAAAGACAAAAGGCACAGGCGAAGAGCCCTTTTGTTTCCATCCTTCTTTCTTCCTTCCTGTTTGCGTCACATTTGAGAAATGTGATGCCTGGAGTTCCAGTAGCCTTTTGTGACAAAGCAGAAAAAGCCCAGGTGCCTGGGGACATCTTGGAGCCACTACACCCACTGCAATGGCCTGCCTTCACACGTCATGTTAAGTGAGATGAATAATTTCCTACATCCCAGCCGTTGGGCGTTCTATCACTTCGAACCAAAGACAAGCTTTATCTTTCAATCATCAATGATACGAATTATTCGCCCGGTAGCCATTCCATGCTCTCCCCTGCCTGACTACACCCACACTGTCGTTTGGTGTCCTGTCTCCTGTTGTACCCCAGGTAGCCAGTGGAAGCACATTCCGCCCTCCTTTCCAGAGATGATCAGTGGTTGGCTTATGTCAGTTCCTAAATTCCACTCCCCCGGCCTTGCATGGAGATTGATTCAAGAGTCAGCTGCCCCTGAAGTCTTGCTTGGAAAAGAACGTCTCTCTTATCTTCTCAGCCAGGCAGATATGAAGTCTAGAACCCTACAGCCATTTTGCCACCATGAAGTCAGTCAGCCTTTGGAAGAAGCAGACACCTCAGAAAGCCGAACAGAGAGACACAAAGAAACTAAGTCCATGATAATGTCATCGAGGTGCCGGGTCACCCTAGTTGGGGACTTGCCATTACATGAGCTCATAAATCTCCTTTATTAAAGTCAGTTTGAGTTGGATTTTCGGTTCTTTGCAACTTCAGAATGTATTCTGATTTGATACGCTGTACTTTCCATCTGGACTGTTAGGCAACAAAGAGGGAAACCAAATGACAGTCTTTTAAGAGGCCAAAGCACCATCCCTATCTCAACCGTATTAGTTACGTGGCTGGCCATCCATCTTTCTCTTCACTCATCACATAGAGAGGGAAAAAATGGTGTGTCAAACTGTCATACGTAATGGGCCATGCCACTTACTCTGTCGGGCTGTGGGCAACTTACTTAACCTGTCTGTGCCTTGGTTTCTCGATATATAAAATGGAGATGATAATAGTATCTGTTTCATAGGGAGGCTCTGAGATTACCTCAGGTGGTGCATGTTAAGTACCCCTCACAGGGCCTGGTCATAGCAAACCTTTAGTAGATTCTGATTGTCAGGATTATCAGGAATCCCCCATCAACTAGGGATTGTGGTAGGGAGGACCGATGTCTCCTGCTGAATCTTCCCGGTGATCTTGGTACAAGATACCATCTTGTTGTTGAAGAGCCCACTCCTCTTCTTTGGGTCAAAAGAGTGCAAAATAAGATTCCTCCAGATTTCCAAGGAGGCCCCACACGCAACCCCTTTGCTCACACACAGATCTGTTACTCAAAGCTCAGTCCCGCTTTCAGAAGGGCCTGGAGCACTGAAGACATCACTGATTCGCACCCTCCATGAGAGGGGATGAAGGACACCCGCTTGGCCCAGGAATCCAGAACTAGCCCTGTTCGTGACAGCACACCAGCACCGAAGCCCAGCATGAGGGGAAAGCCCTCCCGGGGCTGGGGGCGGTGTTTGTACTTGGCCATTGCCCGCCTCACCCCTTATCCCCCCATGAAACACCAGGATGGATTAGTAAAACCAGCGGGAAAGAGACAAACGTAAACAGGGTTCCTAGGCCCGCGGCATCAGTGACTTCATCCCTGGTCAAGAAGGCCATTAAAACAGAGAAATATTCAGCGATTCCCCCTTCCACGTCGCTCAGAATCGGGGCCCAGAACGTGTGGGGTTCAGCACCATTCTGCTCTGCCAGGACCTTAAAATTCCTTCTGGAGTCAAGTTGGGGAGAAACATTCTTAAGGTAACCGAGTGCAGCAAATAACTAAGTAGGAAGAATTTACTCTTAATTGCCAAAAAGGAATATGGCCAAGACTCCTAAGAAAAGAGGAAAAAAGTGAAAAAGAAAGCAGAAACATTACGATAAGAAGAGAAGGGATGTTCATTTTCAAGCAAGAGATAAGATATGGATTAAAGTTCATCCTGCAAATAGCGTAGCAAGAAACTTTATAGCCAAACTGACTCCCAACCGGAAAGGTCCGGTTGCTCGGATCTCTTTGAATTATAGGGAAAGCTAATTGGATCTTCGTGTTTACTATGGAGGAAACCAAGTGTTACCCAAGATGTAAATCCTGGAGGTACTTTAAAAAGACAATGTTGACCTTTACAAGCCTCTAAACTTATAGATCTGGGAAGAGAAAAAAATTGATTTTCTGACCTTGGACTGGCTGGCTCCTTGTCATTTTTTGAGGCTCCCCACCCCACCCCCAGTTCCCCACTCTCTTCCTGCTGTGATTTTTCTGATGGGCATCTCCTGTGCCCAGGGGCGGGGACTGGGCCCCTTCTCCAGTTCAGCCCAGAGAGGCCCGGCGGGGCTGGGCTGTGTCCCACCACAGACAATCTCGGTGATGCAGGCCGCCCCTCTGCATCCTTCCCCGTGTCTGGAAGCTGGGGGCCTCTTCAGCAGTCCCAGGACAATAAGACGGACTGCCACATGCAGACGTTTTCAGAGAGCATCTTAACTAGCGCATGCTCACAACGACCTGTGAGTTTGGGGCTCCCCTTGGCTACGCGTATCTCTCACTCCCCAGCCCAGAATTCCCGTTTCCCTCTGCATGTCCTTTCTCCTTCTCCCTCCTTTCCTCCGAGTCCTCAGAGCAGGCAGGGCGACGGTGGTAACGATGAGGAAACTGAGGCCTAGAGACCGAGAGTGACTGTGCAGCAGGGCCAGGATTCCTGCACCAGCAGGTTTTCTGTCGCCCGAGCCTGGTCAAGGAGGCCACGGTGAGTTGCCGTTCTTCATTGTGAAGAACGCCCTGTGAGTCACCTGGTGTCCTCGGTGTCGGCGTCTGCAGGAAGAAGAGAGGGAAACTTGGAGGTCATGGCAGCACTGGGGGGGGGGGAGTCGGGCGTGAGGGCCCAGAGGGGCCACCCCACGCGGGGCATGGGTGACTCCCTGGGATCCGTCACTGTGAATGTATCCCTAACCCTCCCACCAAGATGACCCTTCTCAAAGTAGGCAAGGGGCTGGGCAGCGTGATTTGAGATGTGCCTACTTCGGGGACCTTATTCAGGGCCCCACGTCATTACACTTTGCCACTTATATGGCTTTCAGCCTCCTCTCCTGCTTCTAAGTTGTTGGCTTAGCATTCTAAAGGTTTTCATGCTCTTGTGAACCACCTGCATTATTAATATTTGCTTAATAGTTTAGATTGATTTTTTAAAATACGAGTACAAATAGATATATATTTTAGGGGTAACTTTGTATCAGTACTATAAATTGAAGGTCTGCATTATTTGCCAAAAATAGAGGCATAATGATAAATACAACGAAAACAAGACAGTGTTATTAGAGTCTAGCTGGCCGGTTGCCTGCCGGAGGTTCTCTGACCCTGAGCCTCACTCCCTCTTCGTTAAAGAGAGAGGTTACCAATGTTAGGTGTTAAAGACAGGGCCAAACGGAGTGTCCTTGACCTAAACCGGAAGGATTAACAATGAAGTTCAATGCTGTTGAACATCACTTAAGTCATGTTGAGAACCACCAATGGTCTACATCTGAGACAATGGGAATTCTGTGGGCCCCCTTCACATTGCCCTCAAAAAGCAACACCATTACACTCAAAAAGGACCAATGCATCCGAGACCTGTTATTGACCTCTGTGAGTTAGGATGATTCACTTCTCTGGGCCTCAGTTTTCCTCATCTGAAAAATGGGAGGGTTAGGCCAGATAATGTCTTGCCATCTCGAGAACCTACTTTCTCTATAACCTAAGGAAACAATCTCAGACCTGAGACATAGGACAGCTTGGATGTAAAGGGCAGCCAAATGGTGACTTGAAAAGTGGTAGAGGAGGGGCTAGTGGCCCTGAACACTGGAGACAGGGTGGGTGTGGAAGTATCACTGATAAAAGTCACCCTCTTCAGTGGGGTCACTGAAATAACATGTTCGTCCCAAGAATGCTCAAATGGTAAAAATGTAAAATGCTTAAGCATTCCTGTTCAACACTCACATTTCAGAGCTAAATGATCTAATATGCAGTGAGAAAAATTAGACTTCATTTTCCATAAAAAACAAAAAACAAACATGTCTACTTTCTGATCTGGAAGAGCTTAAGTGGACTGTTTTCCAGTGACTGTTTAGGGGAGCGCTTAGTAACTTAGCCTGAAATCTGTCACTTACTAAGGGTATGACTTGGGCAACTAAGTCTCCGTTCTTCAAAGGAGAGTTAATAATGGCACCTAATTGTGGTACTACCCATGGTACCATTATCAAATGATGGTGGCTGGACAAGCAAATATGTGTGAAGTGTTTATTTAGCACAGTGTCTAGCATAAATAAATGTATAAAAATCATTAGCTGTTAGTATTTCCTGCACATCTCAGTCCTTCTCCCTCTCTCTCTCTCTCTCTGCCCCTCCCCACTCCAGTCCTGTCTTTCTGTCTTGATGATCACCTTCCTCATGCTCCAGCTAGTACCTCTCTATATGCCTGTCTCCATGCCCTTTGCCAGATATAGTCAGCACTCAATAAATCTGTGCAGAGGTCCCTTTGGAAATAATGGAAGCAGCCTCTAGCTGAAGACAGGAAAGATTTGGCATGGATATTTTTACACTGCCTTCAGACTGGCTGCCGAAAAAACCTAACCCCAAAGTGTGTTACATACAAGGAGTATTTGTGCAGCGTATGCAATCTCTTAGGACTTGGTCAAAACAATTCCCAGTCTGCTAAATTAAGATGGGGGAAAAGAACATAATCTCCCACTTCTGTTTCATTTCACCCCAGGATAAGGATGAAGAGGATGCAAGTTTCCTAATCGTCCTGGTTTTCTTCTTGGATTCCTTTAAGTGTGTTTACAAAATACAGTCGACTCCTTAGTAACACACACATGACCAGCCCCTTCTGATATCTGAAAGATATATGGATTGCTGAACTGCTGATGAGAATGATCCATGAAGAGTTTTTTTTTAATTGGTTTAGTAAGATGATTTCCAGTCAACAGTTCCCTAGTTTAGTGGCAGAAGATATCTCTGTTTTTCATAAAAGTGAGATGCCAGACTTTTGAATCACTCAGAATAAAAACCATTCCCTTAAAGAGCCACTTGCTGTCATTTGTTGTACAGCAAAAAAATAACAGTCAAGATAGAACCTATTATCACAGAATGTCATGCTGAAGAGGCACTAGCAGTGATAGGAACACAAACAGCTCTTATTCCAGCACTAAATTTCCAACTGCTGCTGCAGGATACGCTGTGCTTCACTGGAAGCAAATAAACAAACGTGAGCCAGCCGGCCCCCATTTGTTTCCATCGGGTCGCCAACAAGCGCTGCCTCCGACCCCCGCAGTGCTGTAGAGTTTGAACATGCTTTCTCGTCCCGCTCTCCATGGTCTTCGGAACAACCCTGGGAGACAGACAGTGTGGGTAAGACAGGTAACATCAGAAACAACCCGAATGTCCGTCACCTGATGAATGGTGCATGAAATGTGGTAGAGCCCCACCCTGGAGTCTTATTGGCAAATAAAACGGACTGAAGTAGCGATGTGTGCTACGAGACGGACCTTAACAACCTTATGCTAAGTGAAAGAAGCCAGTCCCAAAGCACCACGGATTTCACGTACAGGAAGCGTCAGAGCAGGTGAACCTATAGAAAGCAGAGGGGTGGTTTCCTGGGGCTGGGCAGGTAAGGTGACGTTGAGGTGAAAGATTGCCAAAGTGTAAAGGGTTTCATTACCTTCTGGGGGCAATGAAGATGTGCTAAGATTGATTGTGGTGACGGGGGCACAACTCAGTGACTATACTAAAAGCCAGTGAGTATTAAACACTAAATGGGTGAACTGTGCTATTCAACGTTTCTTATATCAATCAATAGTTTAATGTTTATTTGAGGATGAGTGGGTCAGGGAGGGGAGAAAGGGGAGGGGGTGGGAGAGGAGGGGGGAAGCTAAATATAAGGTGATGGAAAGAGAACTCACATTAGGTGGTGAACTTATTATACATCAAGTTGACAATGCACTGTAGAATTGTATGCCTGAAACCTATGTAATCCTTGCTAACAGATGTCACCCCAATAAGTCTAACAATAAAAATAAATTAAAAAAAAAAAAGCAAAAAAACCCCAAACCATTTCTTACATCTCAATAGAGCTGCTCTTAAAAAGACAGAGGTTGGGCTGCTTAGTTACTGTGAGGCCTCAGCTACCGTCCTCCAGCTCTCTGAATCGCAGCTGCTCTGCCTTGGAAGTAATAATGCCTCCCTTGGAGGGCTGCGTAGAGGGTCTGACCCATGCCCACCGAGTGCCTGGGACAGTGATGTACACGCCGTCCCTAATAAATGGCGACTCTGATTAGGATCATTCTGATGTTGAGCTAACCAAGGCTCAGGGGATGAAAAGCCTTGGTGATGGATGGGAAATGGGCCCGTGTGGCCTGCACACATGGCACAGATCTGCCTTCTTCATGTTTGAGGCAGAGCAGAAAATTAGAAAGACCATCAGAATTAAAAGCAGAAGAGCTTGGGCACTTGCTCCCTATCACCTGTCAGCTGTCTGCTGGCAACAAGGACACAGTCGAGGGCCAGGGAGAGGTGGTCCTTGCCCTAATGGAGTCACAAAGCAGCAAGTAGGACAACCGGTTCAGGACCTGAGTCAACTGGCATTAGAAGACAGGTCCTACCATTGACTTGCTTCATAATCCTGGGCAAGGTATTTCACTTTTCTAAGTTTTAATATTTGCAAGTGCCAGAGGAGAATAATACCTAACCTGTAAGACTGGTGTGACAATTTCTTCAGATTGTCCTTATAAAGTACTGAATACAGTGCCTGACACACAATAAACGCTAATGAAACGACTGTTGGTACTACTACACTTACTAGTTTCATCTGGAATAGTATCACATCCCCCAATGAGAGAACAATCTACAGTAAGTTATTCAACATTTCTGAACTTCTTTCCTTATTTCTGAACTGTAGATATTCATAGTTATCTCTACCTTTTTACGTAAGTCAGATCAGAATATTTGTGTAAAAAGCATATTTGATACAAGATTATTATTTTCATTCCTTGAAAGCAGCACCACTCAGAACCTTGACTGAACCAGACAAAGTATTGCTTTGTTTTGCCTTAAACAGTGAGCCCTCCTAAATTACAACCCTGGGAAATCAAGATGATAGTAAATTATTCGGGCCATCCCCTGGCCTGGGGGATTTAGGGTTAGGGTTCAGGTAGTAAGTCCTAGGGTAAGTGGATGTGTAGCCAGGCTGCAGATTGATGAGTGCTGAGAGGAGCCGGTTATTTGATCCCCAGGAAATGTTTCTGTGCTGGGGTCACTGTTGCCAGCTTTGGAATCAATAAGGCAGCACCTCTCAGACCAGAAAGTTCAGTTCTATTTATCACGCCAAGAGAAGTGAGAGAAGTAGCAAGCAGGAGGAAAGCAGGGCTCTAACTGAGCCTGCAGTCAGCTCCAGTGTAAGAGGGAGGGCAGAGCGTCTCCTGGTTTCCAGGGGCTTCCAGAGGTTTCCAGGGGCCTGCCTTCAAGGGTTCCACCACCTTTCTAATCTCTCCGTAGAAACAATCAGAAGATGCCACTCATTCCATAAACCTTTTCTGAACAGGTACCTGGGACCAGGCACCCTTCCGGGCACAGAGAATATTCATTGATACATTTGTTCAACAAGTAAATATTGAGCAGTCACTCTGTGTCAGGCACTCTGATAAATGGAACAACAAGTGACATACAGCTCCACGTGGCATCTTCCATCTGGCAGGAGACACATGCAAGTCTGCAACTACAGAGGGAGAACGGCATGAGGGGCGACGGCACAGGGTGCGCTCAAAGCACCCCATCTGGAGGAATCTCGGGTGGCTTCCCAGAGGAGATGATACTTTGGCCAGGAATGGCAGGACGAGTAGAAGTCAGCCATGTGAAAAAGAGGAGGAGACTGCACGCAGAAGGAGTAGCGTATTCAAAGGTCTGGGTGTGCAGCCCGCAGTGTGTCTGCGGCGTGGAAAATACTTCCACTTGGCTGTGGTTTCTGAAGTTCCCAGTGGAGACTGGCCAGAACCAGAGCTGGAAAGGTGGCCTGGAGCCACGTATCACCCACCTGCTCCAACGACTCTGACCTGGCCCAAACACTCTCCAGAATACCGGCATGCGGTCGAGGCAAAAGGCAAGGGGACACTTGTTTGACAGAACGGAACCTTGCCACGTGTGCCACGGTCTGGGGGCTGAGAATGAGCCGCGACTCCTTCCCGGTTCCTACTGCTTCCTGGCTAGGCCGCTCCCTCGGGCGGCCGGCCTGGCCGCGTCATTTCAGTCCTCCGGGAAGGATCTGTGCCCCCAAACCTGGACGGAGCAGGCACACATCGTAAACAACGACATAATGAAGAAACAGCCATCTCCATGGGGGTTCTTTTGGTGAGCCTCTCTTCATACCTGGAAATCAAAACACCCCTGTCCACTCGCCTCACACCCCTCTCCGACACGTTGACTGGGCCTTTAAGGTCGCTAAGGACTCCACAAAGTGGAAGGCCCCCCCTGGAGGTGGGCTGGTCCCATATTAAAGAAATGCATCAAACTAAACTCACACTTTTGTGTTTATATAAGCTCATATGCCTGAGGGTGGGGGTGGGAGTACTTCCCCAACTTGTGTGTTATCTGGCCCCAGGACTCTCCCTGGGTTCCCATCTAAAGCCTTCCCCACCGAGGTGTTTCCCATAAACCATTATGAGGCACTTGTCGCTTGCCAGGTCTGGGACAGGGGAATGCTCAGCAAACCAAGCAACATGGCAGCCTGGGTGAGGAAATGGGCCGGGGCGGCTGGCTTCCCTTACTGGAGTGAGAAAGGCAGAGAAAAGAGGAAAGACATGAGATGTTCTGGCTTAAAAAAACTTCCCCTGGGCGATACATGTTTATTTATGTCTCTATACTTGTCTAAGAACGGACTGGCTTAGCACAGTGCTTCTCCAACTTAGCAGGCCCATGAATCACCCAGGGGGCTTGCTGAGCTGAAGCTTCCGATCCAGTCTATCTGGGGTGAGGCGTGAGCGCTCCATTTTTAAAAAGCTCCCCAGTGATGCCATGCTCCCTATTGCTGCGCAACGAATTACCCCAAAACTTAGCAGTATGCAACAACGAGTATTTATTCTCTCACACAGTCTATGAGCACAGGGAGCTGGGAGCAGCTCAGCTGGATGATTCTGGCACTTTCTCACCAAATGACAAGCCAGCTGTCGAGTGGGCTGCAGTCTTAGAAGGACCTGGCTCACTCCTGTCGGTCGCTGTCGGCAGGAGGCTCGGGCTGCTCACCTCCTGGGCCTCTCCGCAGGGCAGCCCAGGCTGCGGCTTCCCCAAAGATGGAAGCCAGAGTCTTTTCACAGGTAATCCCAAGGACACACCACCCCTTCTGCTGTGTTCATCAACTCCGACCGGCACTGGAGGAATTAAACTCCACCCTTTGAGAGGAAGAAAATCAACCCACGTGGGGACATACGAGGGCTGTGCGGAGGGAAATTCAGCCATTGCCAGTATGACGAGAACGATTACCTGGCTGGATGCTTTTGGGACAGCCCTGGTACCTTTAAAACCATCACACATACCATCGCTGCTGGTCCTCAGTCCACACCTGGATTGACGAGGGTTTGGATACAATCTCTGTCGTCTTACTGCTGAGGTTGGACAATCACTTGACCTCCCAGTACCTCATCTGAAAATGGGCATGACAACGCAAGCTGTCGGGCGGGGTTGCTGCCTTGTGAGATCATGCCCGGAAGCCGCTCAGCACAGGAGCTGGCGTATGGAAGTGGTCAGTTCTGGGCATTATTATTACTACTACTACTACTACTACTACTACTACTACTACTACTACTATCCATGATGTTACCATTTGGGAAGCTGGCCCGCTTCCCCGTGTCAGGCCCAGGGGCTCCAGGCCTTCTTTGCATGTTGGTCCCGGTCCTGCACAGGGCAGGTTGCCTTCTGCCCCCTAAAGCAGGAAGTTGGATCAGCTGTGCCAGAACCCCAGAAGCCCCCACCTTCTCACGGTTCCCCAGCCTCCCACACGGGCTGGCGGGCGGGTGCACCGAGGGGAGGAAGGGGGTGCCGAGATGGCACGAAACAGTGTTCGGGCTGCGGCGCAGACGGGGGAAGGTGGTTAACGCTCTACTCTAAGGGTCATCTCAGAACAAGACCCACTGAGTCAGAATCTCTGGAGTCTGGTTATCTACAGTTATAACACATGATCTCTAGGATAATTCCTATGCCCGCTAGAGTTTGAGAAGTACTCCAAGCAGATGCCGGAGATTTATTTATTCACCTACCTCCCCCCTCACCTCGCAAAGAACGAGAAGGCTTGACTTCGAGTTCCTGAGAACAATAATGAGCTGTCCTCTTGGGGCCCATCTGAGGCCAGAGCTGGACTGGCCCTGGGGTTGACCCGGTGCAGAACTTCTGTCCTGGTGACTAATGATCCAGCGTGGCCCAGCCTGGCTGCGGTTTGTCTACAGGCCCCGTGACAGGCCCATCCACCCAGATAACCACAATCTTGCTCTGTGGGATCAAATACTGGCTCAGGATTTATGAGTCCAAGAAACGAGGGCTGTGCTAGAGAGGGGGCAGTGGAGGGCGGGGGGCGCCCTCTCCTCACTCCAGAGCCTTGGCTGCCTTACCTAGCGGCAGGCCGCAGAGCAGGACAGGCAGACAGGCCGCTGACCATTTTGGGTCTGAACAGGGTCAGGGTGCCAGTGGACAGCAGAGCAGCTGCTTCATGTCTCCAGTCAGCCCCTTCCACGGGTGTCAGAGGGTGAAATCACTGCATGGTACACGCTGGTGCATTTTGTCATCCTAAAACCAAAGGCGAGGTTAAAAATAAAAAAGCAGCATTCTCCCATTCCATAATCAGGGAATGGAAAAGATGTTTGTCATTGTTTTCCCCTCGACAGCTGGAGCTAATGGCTTGCTGTGGGCTGAGAGGCGGCAGGCCTGAGTTGTGACTCCCAAATAGGCAGCTTTCCGTCTTTGTTGTTCCTGTAGGAGTTGGGGCCTGTGGCTCACCGTAAGAAAGAGCTTTTGAAAATTAGAAAACGTGGGTGTTCGGTTTTCACTAATCATAGCTAGGCAGCACCGATTCATTGATTTATCGGTTCATTTCACTGATGCCCATTATTATTTGCCAGGCATTTTCTTAGGCAACTGAGGATACAGCAACCAGGACCAATGATGAAGCTTACATTCTAGGGGGGCGCCAGTGGAGACAAATCATCAACCAGGAAACATCAACGAGATCATTTCCAGTTGTGACGAAGCAGGACTCGGGGGTTGCTGGGAGCATTTTTAACAGTCCTTAATCTGTGCTATGATTGGAGAAAGCAAAGAAGTAGAAACTGAATTGCAATCTAGACTTTAATTCTTTTATCATTCGTCTTCGTAAAGGGTTACCTGACTAAGGACTGTCTTTTTCCCTCTTTACGTTTTCCGTTTTGTTTGGATGGAACATCATGAAGCCTTATAGCACAGGGTCCCCATTAATAGCACGTTACTACACAGATTTGTCCAGGTCAGATTTTACTGCTCTTGGCCCAAGGCTGCTGCAAAATTTACAGAGTAAAGGGAGGTGCAATGTGGCAGTCACTGAGTTAGAGTGAGTTTCTCTAAGCTAGAAGATACTTAGCATTTAAGGGGAATTTCATAAAAGTCATCATTAGACTAATATATCACAGTGAATATTCAACAATGATGTCTAAAATAGTTAACTGTGATGTTAGGTCAGCCAGCACACACAAAAAAGCCTTGAATACAGGGTTGGGGTGTTTTTGTTTATACATTTTGGGGGTGACAGAACTCTCAGAGACCTGTGGAATGCCGTGAACCCTGGCAAACGCACACATGTGCATTCACATAAAATTTCAGGGTCCATGAACTCCTGAAGTCTATCCATGGGTCTCCCTGGGGGCCCATGGACCCAGTTTCCTGCTCTAAAATTTATATTCATGGAAAGATATCCAAGATATTTTTTAAGTGGAAAAAAAATAAACTGAAGACAGTATATACAGCATGACTTCATTTTTACTTTAAATGTTATGTATAAATGAACATTCACTAACTGGGAGGAGTGGGATCAAGTGAAAGGATTACTCTTAGCTTTCATTTTATATACTTCATTTTGAATTATTTCATGCAGCAAACACATTACCTTTGCCATCATAATTTTCTTAAAAATTAAGCCTTCAAAAAATAAAATACCATGACCACAACTGAGTTAGACAGTGTGTGCTTGCTGGGCAATGGACCTTGACTTAGAACCAGTACTTCCAGGAGGCTGTGCTGTGGACCAGGATAGAGGGGGCCGGATACAAGTCATGTCGAGGGTCTCTCTCCGGGTGCTTTCGATGCAGGGCTGCTGGATTTAAAAGAGTTCATCTGGGTAGCCACGGAAAAATTTGGAAATGTATTTCTGAAAGAACTTGTCTAACACAAGGAAAAAGCAAACTGACCCTGTAGAATGGTCTCCTCAGATCTTTTTAGTTTACCTAAGAACCCATCCTGCAGAGTTTCACCACCTGAAGCGTTTGGATCTGAGATCTGACTCTGGAGGCTGGGCCCGGGAGTCACACAGGATGAGTCCTCAGCAGAAGAGATCTGGGCTGAAACGGGAAATGAGGACTAGACCCAGCTTCCGCGGGCCCGTACCTGGGCACGGTTCACGGGGAAGGCTTCCATTTGCGGGTGTCGGAGCATGCACCGATGGATCGTAACAGGGAGGAGAAATTGGGTACGTCATGTTTCAAATCAGGGACCCCGCCCCCTTCCCATCTGGCCCAGACCTGCTCCCTGCTAAGTTGGTGAGTAAGTTGTATAAAAGTACTGAGTAAAGCACTTTGCACGTCAGAAATCATTTCCTGCCCTAAGGGTGGGTTTTTGCAAAACCATGCTGCTTAGCCCATCACATAGTATATTAAAGGTGGCTCAGCCATGCAAGGAAGAAAGAGAGCGGATCCCAGGCCTCGGGAAATGCAGACCAGTTATATTCACTAGAGCCACTCTATCACTGTGTGCTTGGCCAGTCTTCTTGAACTTGAACTAGACAGAGAGTTAATTACCATTCAAAATGACTCTTCCCCAGGACAATGAAGTGGTTATGTTAGCTGTGATTAACATGATTGGTGACATGGGTAAAGCTGCTGCAAGAGAGGGACTAGCCCCACAAAGGTCTACCTGGCATTTATGTGTGAGGGTGACACTCCTGTCCCACCCCCAGGGAGCAAAAGCTTTTGTATATGGGGTTGGGATCATTCTGTCTGCTCCTACCTTCCATTTCCAGTCCCTCCTTGGGCCCCAGGCCATCAGAGCACACAGGACAACCCATGTCATCAGTAGCCCACGTGACTTCATTCCCAGAGTGCTTTCCAGGCTCCACAGCACAGGCACATGAACTAGTTATCTAGTTTGGTCCTCACGATACATCAGTGAGTCCCAGATGAGTGTTCCCACTTGACAGATTAGGAAACTGAGGCTTCAAGGGGATAAGGAATTTTTCCCAGGTCTGCTCATCTTATTTGTGGAAGAGAAGGTATTTGAAACCAGGTCTTCTGACCCCAAGTCCCACGTTCTTTCCCCTCCATTAGCTGTGATTAGCCAGGTGACCACAAACAAAGCACAGTCCAGCCCAAGACGAGAAAGCATCCCAGGGCGTGATTTGTGTTTGTCCTTCATGTAGCAAAGGCAGCAATCCTTTGCGTCCAGAACAAAGATAATAACAGCCAGCTAGCTACATGTCCTTAGTTCCTACTCTATGTCAGGCACTGCTCCGAACACAAATATCCTCTCTCCTGATCCTCACAGCTACCCTAAATAGAAGGTACCATTATTCATTTTATTAATGAGGAAACCGAGGCTCAGAGACATCAGATGACTTGTCCACAGTCACAGCCAAAACGTGGTGGTGCCAGGACTTCATCCCGGCCGGGGGACTACGGAGGTCCCAACTCTTAACCACCACATTTCCCTCCTGCTCTTGCCTCCTTCTCCCGGTGGCCTTGTTCCTCAGTCCATTCATCAGCGACCCAGCCCAGGCTCTGACGCCCTCCGGACCTTTGCTTGGTAGCAGGTTAGTTGATTGAATCAAGCTGAACACTTCCCACCTCATCTGTTAACACTCCTTCAGCAATAGCGCATTAGGGGCCTAAGAGCCCTTAAACCAGCAACACAAAATCCCCTCTTTTCTGCAAAATTGCTCTTTCAGATGGCGGTCAAACTCCATGAGGACACAGAGACAGATTCCTCAAACATAGACTCACTCGGCAGAATAATTAATAAACGTCCTGAAAAGGGTCAGGGGAAAAGATTTGCTGCCGTTTTACTGGGCATCTGGGGAGTGAAACACAAGCAATTCAAATACATTTTTTATTTCCAGTATTGCCTTTGTCAAGAATCGCCATGTTCCACCGGCCAGATGGATTAGGGTTGGGGTTTTTTTTAATAGTTTCTTATTTAAGTGAAATAAGAACTTCCCCTCCCACCTCCGCCAAATAGAAAAGAAAAACCACATACAAAGAAAGAGAAAAGGCAAAAATCTAAGCCTCTGTGGTTGACAAATGTCATGGGAGAAAACTTTCCTTTTATCCAATAAATGCTTATTCTTGTGTTTCAGCCTTTTTTTTTTCCCTGAAGGAACTGAGCACAAACTTAATACAATCTGGTGGAAAAAAAAAAAAAAACTCGCAATGAACTGTCCCCGCAAAAATGTGCTGATAATGAAGGCGGGATTTTAGAGAAGATTCGTAGCAAAGAAAGAGAAAGCGAGTCCCGTCGCCCGTGACCTGAGTGTCTTGGCCCTGGGAGTCCCGAGTTCAGCTTCGGGTTCTGGTGTTCTCCTTGGGACTCCAGTTGATAGCTGGTGTCTCTGCGGAGATGACTTGAACTAATTCCCAGGATAATGACCCGGGCCTCCCATGATTTACTAACCTCACCGCGGTGCAGTGGCCCCAGCAGGGCCGGTTAATCCCTTAATGGTCCCTGCAGTGTGTCCAGGGCTGCTCCGAAAATTCCACAGCCCTCCCTGGAACACTGAGAGGTATTCAATGCCCTCTTCCCCCACTTCCCCATATCCCTACCCCCACCCCTTATCTTATCAGGTAGCTAATTCCCACAAATTATTGTGTGATTCAGGCAGAAAAATAGAATTGCTCTCAAATCATAAATTTGTCACTTTTCGGACAGCTGCTAAGTCAAGAAAATCTTGACCAAGTGGGGCTTTAGTCACTGGTCTGGACAATTAAGACCCGCAAGTGCGTTTGGTTCTCTCTCTCTCTCTCTCAAAGCAATGTTTATTGATGGGGCGGAAGAAAACAGTTTGTGTAGAGATTTAACATGCTATCAACTCTTAAGTGGAGTGCAATCCTTCATCGGGGGAAATGTGACCTCTAACACCCTGTCCCGGGCAAAATGGCTCTGTGGCCCATAGCACTCCATCAGTGTGACCTCAGTCTTAAGATGAGGAACACCCAGGCTTCCGAAACCTAGTCCTACTGGATGCTCAGAGTAACTGCCAGGCCTGCAGCGGGTGGGTCTCATGCACACAAGCCCCACCAGAACTGAGCCCCAGAGGGAACACCGAGGAACGCTCATATATCCAACCCCACCTCACCACCACCGCACCTGGATTATTGAAGAGCCTCCTCACTGGTCTTCGCCCTTGTCCCACTTCAGTCTGCTCCCCACCCAGCAGCCTGAGGAATCCTTCTGATTTTTATTGCTGAGTTAAAATTCACGTAACATAAAATTAAGCATTCTGAAGCACACATCCCAAAAGGTAACCTGTGCCCATTAAGCAATCACTGTCCATCCTCCCCTCCCTCCAGCCCCTGGCAGTCATGGATCTGCTTCCTGTCTCTATGGATTTGCCCATGCTGGACAGTTCGTTTCCACAGACTCATACAACATGTGACCTTCTTTGTCTGGCTTCTTTCCCCTTAGCATGTTTTTCTGTCTCACCCATGTTGTATAGCATGCATCAGAACTTCACTGCTATCTATAGCTGCATAACCTTCCCTTGTGTGGATAAGTCACGTTTTGCTTGTTTACTCATCAGCTGATGGATGTTGGTTGTTTCCACCTTTTGACTATTGTGAACAGTGTGCTGCTATGAGCACTCGTGTACAAGATTTTGTTTGAATGTCTGCATTTAAGACTTTAAACACATACCTAGGGATGGAATTGCAGGGTCATGATCCTTATAATTTTTAAGTCAGACCACATTACTCTTCCACCCAAAACTCTCCAATGGCCTCTCACCCAGAATAAAACAAAAAATTTCATAATTCCCTACAGGGTCGATCATTGGTGACCTGATTCCTGAAACCTCACTGAACTCCCCTATTACTCGCTCACTTGGCCCCCACAAACTGGCCGCCTTACTGATGCTCAAACATACCATGATGCCCCACCCCAGGTTTCTGCACTTCCCTCCTCCCTCACATCCTCCCATCTCTGCCCAAATAATGACCCTACTTAGCATGGAAATCCCATCCCCTTTCCCCTGCTTTGCTGTTCTTCACCTGACCTAATAAATATTAGTTTGGTTTTGTTGTTAATTGGTTTTCTTATTTCCCCCAACTGAATGTAAGATCCACGAGATCAGAATGTTTTGTTCATTGACATTCAAAGTATCTAGAATGAGTCTGGACAGGCTCATAACAACCAGCACTCACTAAAGTGCCTGACCCACCCAGGAGTTCTTTCTATATCAAGCTACCCTATTTGCCATCTCCAATGTCCAGAAAGTATCCAGCCACTAATATGAAAAATAAAGGCATTTATGGCTGGATTTTCCCACAGCCCTTGCATATCAGACTTTTAAAAATGGTCAACACAAAGTGAATTTGGCAGCACACCCAAAGGGAAGTATTCACATGTATGAACTTAAATAATCTTGACAAGAAGCCTACTTGGTAATCTAACTCATAGGCTTCTTGTAAAGAGGTGAAGTGGCTTGGTCAAGCTTATAGAGCTAGCAAGGGACAGAGCAGGATTTAAATCCAGCAAAGTGCTTGTCCTTGGAGTACTAAATATATAACTATATATATATATATATATATATATATATAACTTTAGTATTTGAATGGAATGAATGAATGAATGAACACAAAAGTATTAGACAGAGATCCAAACTTTCATTTCAAAATTCAAGAAAATAAGCTTCCAACACTTATTGCTGTATGGGTTATTAAAATATATTTTCTTTGACAGCTAAGCAAGAGTTTCGAGTTGTGACAGGATAGTTACTAAAACCATCACGGAGTTGGCTTTTGCAGCCGTGATGAGATGGTTCATTCCTTTGATGTGTGTATATGGTGGTTTGAATTTTGACCCACAATTCAAGAGCAGAAGAAGTATCACTTTACTTTCCTAGAATGGTACTTAATTTCTATGTCAAAACCCTGCATCCCTGAGATCCAATCCTGGCCAATGTTTAAGATTCTAGTCCCAATTTCACTGGGAGACTCATTGCCAAAGCCTGGAAGGAGGTCTTTCCGCTGTTCTCTGCATCTGTACATGCTCCCTGTGTCGCCTGACCCCCTCAGATTTGGAGGGCGCTAACCATTCAGCCGGGCCATCAAGGTGCTCTATGACCCTGACTACTTATGACACGTCACTCAACCACCTTCTCCTGGGGTCTTACGACCTCCCTTCTCAAGGTCCTCTTTCTTCTTCCACCATTTCCTGCCTGAAGGAATCTTCTTCTGGTCTTCAGGAGAAATCCCTCCTTTAAATCTTGGTGACTTCTTCTCAGCCTCATTTCCCACCCTCCTTGATTTTTTCTTTTTTATTCAGTGGCCAATACAAATGCTAAAATACATAAAAACTCAAAATAGAGACAAAGCATTTCTTCTCATCATACCTATTTCCTGAGGAAAGGAACCCAGGGACTAGCTAATAAAGTAGGGAAAAAGAGAACAGACTGCTGGGAGAAAAATAAAGAACACAATACTTCCAAAATAGTATCCTGCCACATATCACTGAGCACAGACTATGGGCAGTCACTGCTCTGGGTGCCAGGACTATAGAAATGAACAAAATCTATGCAGAGGGTGTGTTAATTTTCTATTGCCATGCTAACAAAATACCACAGACTTAGTGATTTGAAACAATAAAAGGCTATTCTATTACAATTCTGGAGATTAGTGGTCCAAAATGGTTCTTACTAGGCTAAAAATCAAGATATCATCAAACCTACATTCCTTCTGGTAGCTCTAGGGGAAAATCTGTTTCTGTGTCTTTTCTGGCTTCTGTTCGCTGCCCACATTCCTTGGCTCATGGCCCCACATCCCTCTGAGCTCTCCTTCCTTTATTCCGTCCCCTCTGATTCTGACTCTCCTGTCTCTCTCTCTCCTTTTACAAGTACCCTTATGACATTTATATTCCACCTGGCTAATCCAAGATCACCCCCCCCATTTTAAAATCCTTAATTTAATCACACCAGCAAATGTGATTAAGACATACTTCACCTTGTAAAGTAGGTTCAATCAGAGGTTCTCGGGGTTGGGAATGCTTGAGGAGCCATTCCTTCTGTCTATAAATAGGGGGTTCAGAGTCTAGAGTTGCTGTGGTTAAGTGCAATAATGGGAGAAATGTGGGGATATATGAGCTGCCGTAGGGATGGCAGGTGTGGGGATCAGGAAATGCTTCTCTGTTTAGGCTGAAACCTGGAGGACGAATAAGAGTTAGGAGGTTTGGGAGAAATGGGAAGAGGAAGCTATAGAGGGTTGGATCCAAGCAAAGTTTAGAACAAAGACCCAAAGATGATACAAAATAAAGTAGATCTTTGGAGCTGAGAGCTATTGAGCAAAGCATGATAAAGAGTCAGGCGTTCCAGGGGTGGTAAGCATCTGGGAAGTTTAGGCTTTACCCTAAGGCAGCAATTCTCAACCTGTGGATCGCGACCCCTTTGAGGGGTCAAACGACCCTTTCACAGGGGTCACCTAAGACCATCGGAAAACACGTATCAGATATTTACATTATGATTCATAACAGTAGCAACATGACAGTTATGAAGTAGCAACAAAAATAATTTTATGGGGGTCACCACAACATGAGGAGCTGTATTAAAGGGTCACGGCCTTAGGAAGGTTGAGAACCACTGCCCTAAGGGCAATGGGTGGTGAGGTGAGATGTCTTGCATTTAGAACAGCCCCTCCTGGCTGCTGTGCCAGTATATAATAGATTGGAGAAGGCAAGACTGGGGATAGAGAGAACAGTTATGAGGTTGTTACAATAATCCACGAACAGGTGATGAGGGTGGGGGTCTATAGACAAATGGAGGCAGTGGAGAGAGATTTAGACTTAGGACTGTTGGGGTTCAGCAATTGAGTAGACCAAGCTTGTTCAACCCACGGCCTGCGGGCCGAATTCGGCCTAGGACGGCTTTGAATGCGGCCTAACACAAACTGGTGAACTTTCCTAAAGCTTTATAGAACTTATGCATGGACCATTTTTTAGCTCATCGGCTATCATTAGTGTTAGGGTATTTTATGTGTCTTCTAATGTGGCCAGGGGAAGCCTAGATGTTGGACACCCCTGGATTAGATGTTAGGTGGTGCACACGGAAGACGGAGAAATAGGATGACTCCCAGGTTTCTGGCTGGAGTCACTTAGGAAGAGGAGGAGGAGGCTTGAGGAAGAAGATGACGGGTTCTGTTTTGAACATATTGTTTGTTGGTAGTTGTGGCAGATTTAAGTGGAGATGCCTAGGAAGCAGTTGGCTAGAGCTATGTACATTGGGTTCTTGTGAGGATTAAACTAAATGGCCCATGAAAATCACTTAGCCCAGTGGCTGGCACATAGTAAGTGCTTCACCACTATGAGGTACTTATTTATGAGTTTCATATTCAGGTCTGTGCTGTGCTTCCCTTTCATTGTGGGGAAATGGGGAAAGGAGACAAATAAAGAGGGGAGAGCACGAAAAAGAGGGGTTCTGTAGCTGCACACACGTACGTGCTCCCTCTCTGAGTTCCATGCGTCTTCGGGGAGAGGTGGGCAGTTTGCCCGCTGAAATTGGGGCGTCAATTAGCATTAACCAAATGCAGAAGCAGCAAAACTACCCGAGCACAACAGCTTCTGCAGTCCTGCGGAGGTCCGAGTTCCTTACTATGCCCTGGAGGAGTCGGGGGGATATTGGGGCTGATTGCTGTGATTAACTCCCGGTTTGTCTATTTTCAATGAGAAGCTCGATGGGTGTGAGGGGTGGGGGTAGTCCTTCCCCAACAATATCAACAACAACGACATCAGCAAGGAGCTGATTCTTCTCTTCACTCTAATGTCAACCTTCAAAGAGTGTTGCCATCCAACAGAGTTCTCTGTCTACACCTGGGCATGCAGGCACCCGTAAGAGGACGGGGAGATTTCTCCTAGTGGTTTAATCTTCGTACTTGCCCCTCAGAGACAGCAATTAATTTCCCCAGACAAAAGTACCATTTGGTACAAGGTAAGTTTTATGATTTATGAGGCACCAGAGGCAATATATTTCCTCCAAATATTATCATTATGAATGTAACAACTTCATAAGAGAAAAATGGAATTCAAGGAACATTAACCTCTGCATAGTTACAGCATTTCAAATTCCTGTCCAGTCTTCATCGACAGCAGGATAACTTTGGAAGTGGTGAGCACAAGGTCAGACAACGCAATGAGAAATATCCAGAATCCAGATGGGTTTTGTTTTAATGTCTTCTAATATCTGTTGAACTCTAAGACTGGGGAAAAAAATATTAAAAAGAATGCAGGATTCTACCAAGTTTAAAGGGCTGTAAAACTAGACCTGAGACATGAAACTCTCTTAAGAATTGAGTCATGTGAAGCAGCAAGTTGGGGTGTACAGACGTCTGTGAGTAGGGAGGAGGGTTAGGAATTATGTGACTGTAACCCAGGTGAGCCTGAGACATGAGACCACCAGGAAAGCTCATGGGGGGCCCATCAGCCTTCTGGACAGTCTTGAGGTCAGCATCGAGATTCACCCCTGCCAAAGGTAACCCCCGAAGTGTGTGGGATCATGAAATTGTTTTCTCAGGGGACAAAACTTCCTTAATTCTGAAACCCAGAAAACTTTTTTATACAGAAATATGGGCATGGCAAGAAAATCAAACAAAAATATCAAAATTTTGTGTGTGTGTGTGTGTGTGTGTGTTGACATCTGTACATACTTGATATTTTAAATGTTAAGAGATGTTAAGAGAATTTGGTCTATTAGAATTGACATGTCAGTTTTGCAATAATACTTTAAAAGGTAATGTGTGATTGACATGTACGTGCTGTCAGTCTTTTTCATTGTAGCCATTCCAGCAAATGTGAAATGGTATCTCATTGTTGTTTTAATTTTCAGGTATAAATGTGCATGCATGCGTTGTGTGTGCGTGTGTAAATAAATTTTTCCTCTAAAATTTGTAAGAATTTGATCAGGAAAATGATAGATTTTCTTTGTTGTTGTTAAGATATTTGTATTTATGCCTCATCTGAAAAATGCAGTTCAGGACATGAGGAAACAATATCAGAGGCTGGGGAAAGAGTATAAAGAATCACAAACAGGTGCCACTGTTGGGGAGTGCCTCAGCGCGGATGGGAGGCAGGTCATTACAATCCGCTTCCGAGCAGTCCAGGACACAACTACCCAGAAAGCCTTTCTAAAGGTGTTACTTGCTAATGTTACCATGCAAAGACTCTGGCCTATGGGACTGTTTTCATCTGTGGCTTTTACAGGATATTTAGTTCTTCCAAGCTGGTTTCTCATTAACAATGGGGTTTATGACCCTTTTTGGAAAACCTGGATTGATACACCCCAGCAGGAATTAGTAGAACTTACACTATCTACTGAAAGTCCCCAGGCATTGTGCTAAAAACCCTACATGGCCTCTTTTGTTTTGAATTCATGTGCCAGTTAATCAATTTATTGCCTGTCAGTTCCCAGTTCACCCTTCAGTACCTGCTTTGCAGTGATAGACTGGACTCAAGCATTTCTCCTTGACACTGAGCACACTGTTAAGCTCTATCAGTAGAGGGCGATGGAGAGACATTACAGGAGGAAGAAGTGTCTCCGGTTCTGCTGATCGGTTTTACTTTTGCTTGTTGCTGCTGCTTCACGCACGCACTTGTGCATGTGTGGAGACATCCAGTGGCGTTCTGCCCCACCCAGAGAGCCAGTCCCTTAGCAACACACAGCCCTGCCTAGAGTCCGGTGACCACCTCGCTGTGGCCTCCCTGGTGCAGACATTCCAGCCTTCCAGCAGGTTCCCTAACTTTCCTGTCCACCTGTCCACTGGCCATGGCTTGCCTGCATCCTGGAGGACTGTTCCCCAGCCCAACCAACACGAACACCACAAACCCCAGATCAAGTATCACCCTGCCAGGAAGCAGGCTCTCAGTACCCTAGTTTTCTTTGCCCACCCAGCTTCGCTCTCCTGTACCTGGGCGGCTGCTTCCTCCTACCCGACCAGCTTGGGCCAGTGAATTTCTCTGCCACCAGTGGGCTGCAACCATGCCTTCTCCAACCATACCTTCTCCAACCAAGCCAACCTCATGGAAAACCTCCCTGTTGCAAGCTTGTCCTTCTTTGAGGACTTTCCCTCAGTCCTGGGTTACCCTTTAGAATTCTCTTCACATTCTTATAGTTATTCATCCAGCAGAGTTTAATACTTCTTTACCTTACTATGTTTAAATTACTATGTGGTTTCTGTCTCCTGATTGGACCCAGATTAACTCAAGCAAGTACTGTTATTATCTCCTTTTTTAGACACGAAGGAATGAGATTTAGAGAGACTACATGACTTACTCAGGATCATATGAGGAGCGTGGAAGAGCTGGACACAACCCCAGGACTTGGATTTTTACCATTCTGCTAAGAGTTAAAGGAAAGACACCACGGAAAACAGAACAATGGGCTTGCCTCCCCTCACCCGCTTCTCCCATGCTTCTATGTCCTGGGTGTCTCAGATTAAAACAAGGGAAGCAAAAAAATGCAAAAACGAGGCCAGCTCCTAGAGGAAGACTTTCAACAGTCAAGAATGTCAATAGGCATCTCAAGCTAATGGCTAAAACAAACATGCATGAAAAGGAAAAGGGGAAAAGTCTACTTAAACATCATTTTTACACACATTGCGTATGTCAATACTCTGCCCCAAATACATTTATTTTGAGACTGATATTTGATTTTTGCCTATTTTTCCCAGCTTCATCTTGTCTGCTAAAATGCCTCACTTTGCCAAAGGGAGAGCTGAGCTCCCAATTTGGGGTCTCGCTTGTATTTGTACATGCTGAAAGCAGCCCGGTTCCCGCATGATGTACATCCATCAGCTCTTGGGGACTCCGGTCCCCGCTGGATCTGGGCTCAGAGGCAGCAGGTAACAGCTTCCGTATTCTGTAAACGAGGCTTCTTCTTACAGTTTCTCCTTTGGGGAATACAGAAATGTGAGTCCTAAATGACCTCACATTAACAAACCCCAATGCTAAGGATCTTCCTTGAGGATTGTTTTATATATTTATATATATATTTATATTTATTATTTTTTTTTTTTGTATGTGGGTAGTTCCGTGACTGGGAATCGAACCCAGGCCGCAGCACTGACAGCACCAGTGCCACAGCCTTAGCCACTACACCATCAGGGAACTCCTGAGGGTTGTTCTGTTCTTCCACCTTTAGCAGAAAAAAAAAAAAAAAAATAGAAGTGCAGCACGAAGAGTACCCATTTCTGCTGACTGGACCTCATGTACACCGGACCCTGAGTTCTGATACCTGGGTCTGAGTCGTGGCTTTGCTGTAAGCTCTCTTCCAGTTCTCGGGTTCTTTGACTGTCAGAATCCATTCAACTCTGTTGAGTTATAGCAAGTTAAATCACAGCAGGTCCCATCACTGAGTGCTCACAAGGTGCCAGGCAAATTGCTCGACCTCATTTGACTCTTACTACAAACTTAAGAGGGGAGCACTACTGTTGCCCACATCGTTACAGTGTGCCCCTATGGGCAGGATCAGAGCTCCTTCTCAGCCCTGAAGGGATGGATGTTCCGGGACGACCCAGACCACTGCAGTAGGCCTTAAACTCTGGGCGATCACAAAAAGGGGTGCAGTGGACATTTTAAAGAATGGAACTTGATCCTTCACTTCAGCTCCCCAAACCTATGAGCCTTCTACAGGGATGGACTGCAGGCAGGGAGAGTGTCCTCCAGGATGTCCCCTCAGGACCTGCCACGAGCACCCAGTCATCAGAGGGAAGGGCCAGAGCAAGTCTCTCAAACTGGGAACTTCCAACCTGCAAGAGGAAAAGAGAGGGAGGGGATGCAAAGGGGGAGCATGCGAGAGGAAGGATGGAGAGGATGGACAGGAGAATGAGTAGCACCCTTCTGACGTAAACAGGTGATGAAGGCCGATAATAGCAAAGACGAGATTAAGAAAATAAAGACACGGCTCTGACGATTTAGAGGCCAGACAACACAGAGCTCGGGTGGCAATAACTCAGATTGATAAAGAGCATCAGGGCATCATCAGCCACACAGCCACTCCGGCCAGTTCAGTGCTTCCCTCCGTGTATATTATGGTGACACTGGTTTGTTGACACGGTACCGTCCCCATGACCCCAGGCACCAGGAGCAGAGCCTGACTCAGGGTGGGGAGGTTTGCAGGGTTGACGCTGACGAGGAGCTTTTTCAGAAAGCCAAGTTATCCTTGACTGGACACAGATGGCCCAGTGAAAAATGAAATCTGCCAGCAGAGGCTGCCTTTATCAGCGGTGGAAGCTCAGCAGGGATGAGACTTCCCCATCCCCTGGCCGCCCGAACGAGCCCCCGGTTTCAGCACCACATCACAGACCGTCCTAATGAATTCTTCTGACCGGTCGGAGCCTCCACATATCTGCTCGGAGGAGCGCGTCCCGGCAGTCTGGGGCATGGTACCGAACTCGCCTGGTGTTTGCATTCCGCCTCAGAGTCGGCAAGGAATGCCTGCTTGCAGCAGAAAAGGGCTGTCAGACTCGCCTGTGTAAACTGGGCCGTCCTGCTATTACCCTGGGCCCCCCTCATTGACTTTCAGCTGGACGGTGGGATCCCAGGAAAGGCCAAGAGGTCCCCTAGTGCATGTCAAGCCAGTCACCCAGGGTCAGAGACAAAAATGACAAGAACAAGCGTTGCTTTTTATTAACTCCAGTTATGGACCAAACACCCCACCAACTGCTTTGTCTCATTTAACACATGCAACTGTCCTGTGAGGTCACCGTCACATTCCCACCTTATAGAAGAGCAACCTGTCCAGAGTCATGGGGCTGGTAAGTGGCAGCTCTCAGGAGTGACACAGAGTTTCATCTACCCACAGAGCCTGTAATCCTAAAAGGACAAGTGTGGAGGAACATGGGCAAAATGACATTAAATAGCTGGCGATTTGGCAGTAGATGGTCCGATAAATGAGTAAACTTTTCAGTTTCATCCAGGTTTAGTAGCCTCATGGAGATGACCATCGTTTCAGAGATGAAGCTACCACTGTGGTTTCAAAAACAAAACAAACAAACAAAAAAACACAGACTATAAATTCACCTCAAAACGCACCCAGTAGCAAGAGGTTTGGTTTATTTGAGCCACCGATCTGCTCATTTGCATAGCTAATCAAAAATTCAACCAGCAACTTAGGAGGCCCCAATTTGGCTGCAAACTGAGACTCACAGATCTCCTGATTCCTTGATATTGTCACACTCCAGGTGCACAAATGTGGCGGCTAGGCCCTCTGAGTACTTTGTCTCTTGTCTCTCATTTGGGAAGCTGAAACCAGCTGGGGGCGTTTTGATGGGTTCAGAGAGGACCTTTTACACAAAGGATGCCACAGCCCCCCTGGGGCATTGTGCTGACATCAGATGGGTCCCAGCCAGTCCCACCTGACAGCAGCCTCCTCTCTGAGGAAGTGGGGACGTGACCTTGTCTCCCCCGTCCCTTCGGCCTCCTGACTTGGCAGTTCAAATGAGAAAAACAAAGACACTTGTGTGACGAGATAAATTTGGCAGTGACCTGCTCTGGCTCCTGCCGGCTTTGCCCAGGGCAGCCCACCGAACCGCTCTGCAGTGAGACGGAGCACGGTTTTTCTGGTGAGGGAGCCCCAGTATCAGTGTAGGCCAGGCACAGGAGAGCAATCCTTTTGGCATGTCTTTGATCTAATTGGTGCACAGCCAGAAGGCAGGCTGCCTTTGTCTGAGGGTACGTGGCATCCCCTGCCTTCAGGACAACGCTGGAGGTGCACAATGCTGTTATTTGAGCAGAAACTCCGAGGTTCAGAGGGTATTTCATGTCTCAAGGGTGTAAGGAGGAAATCCTGTTCTCAGCCTCTGTATCAGACCGAGCGATGTTCCTGCCTCCTTGAACAGGAGACATGTCTACCCCACCGTCTCTTTCAACAATCTTTGTCCCTTGCTCTGAGCCTTTGTAGGCTGCGGCTGTCAGAGGTGAATGGAGGGGATGGCCAGGGGCTGGAGCAGCAAACAGAACAGGTGTCTTGTCACTAGTTGTTGGCTGTCTCCTCAGCTGCTTCTCCTGGGGGCCTGGGAAACCCTAAAAACCATGGCAGCTTGTCTCCACACGGCGGCATCATCAGAAATCTCCCTTAGAACGTGCTCTGTCCATCTAGTGACTCCAAAGGCATCTTCATCAGCAGTCTACGAGAGCAGGTAAGCCTCGCCTCACCCGACCTGGTGCTGGACACAGGCAGATGCTGACCAGTGCAGGCCCTGTGGATTTCCTCCCCTGACCAGATGCCCGCATGCCTTCAGCAGGCAGCCCTGCGCCTCGCCACCCTTGTGGAGATGTGTCTGCTTGGGTCGGGCAGGAGGGCTGTGCCTGCACTGAATGTAAAGGCCGCTGACATGGATCGGTGTGTTTTTAAACCTCAGAAATATTGCAACGGGAGACATCGCTGACAGGCTCCGTGGACTTCTTGTGGACGGGACGATCTAGAGATATCTTAGAAAAATGGAGGCTGCCCGGTGAGACAAGGAGACAATCCTATCCACGGGGCACAAACACTCCCCACCCCCACCATCACCAGGAACGACCAGCTTCCTCCTCAGCCCGCTCCCTCTGACGTAGAGCTCCTTGGGAAAGCAGGATGCTGCCTTTAAAAAGTACTCATTGACCTTGAACTTTTAAATGTGTTTCTCAATTTTCCCCTTTTATCACTGCCCAGCTAACATGACGCTGTGTCATTTCTTAAGTTCCAGTATTTAATATAAAATATTGAATGAAAACATATTTTACAGTCTCCACAACTGGCTATGGGAAGGGGGAACATTTTGCCCGTGGCGTCTATCCTTTCTGTGGGCGCCTGACCAACACTCCCAGCACTCAAACAAGCCAGTGGGCAAGAAGCACCGCCGTTGCCCCCTCTCAGTGCTCCCTTCTTCTCTGGCTCCCGGAGCCAGCATCCCATGGAAATGCAGAACATTGCTGAGGATGAGTGTGGCCTCTGAGCCCAAGTCTGGTTAGAATCTCAATTCTGCCGTACACGAACCGTATGGCTCTGGGCGGGGTACTTCCTAGAGCCTCAGTTTCTTCATCTGTGAAATGGGCATGTTCTCAGTAAGAGAAATGCATGCAACATGGCACTGGCCTGCACGCCAGCGTCCAGTAAGTGAACGGCACCCGTCGGCATGTGCGCGTTAGCGCCTGAGCATCTCTGGGAAAACGCCGGGTGTGTGTAAGTAGCGCCGGTACGGGTTCACCCGGGGGTCAGGCCCTGTCGGACAGAAGCCCCCTCTTCCTGTCAGGCCTCCCTGACCTCCGCACTCCATTCCTCATCTGTCTCACGTTTCTTCCCAGAGTGGTTCCCCTCTTTCCACCCCTCCTTCCTTTCTCTCCTGGAGTCCCACTCCTCCTCAGTGGCCCTCCGAATCCCTGCCCCGTCAGGCCACCCTTCTCGCTCCGTGTCCACATCACCAGTGTCCCCGGGATGCTGTGAGGGGGAGAAGCCACGTGCTTCCACCAGCCCCCTCTCCATGTGTCTCGGCCCGCCCCCCCGGGCCGTCCTCCAATCCTCCCCTGCCCCATAAAAGCATCTCATTCTCTCTTAAACTCCCACTTGCTAACTTGGTCTGCCTTAGCGGCTTACGTCTGCGGTCCTCCTGTCTGAGGCTTCCCCTCACAAGCTGACCGGGTTTTAGTCTGTGCTTAAAGCCCCTGACTTCCCTGAGGCTTGGCGTGTCCTCACCCCCTCTCCAGCCTCTGAAACCCAGCCCTGCTCGGGAGGTCGTGTCCGCCGGGCGGCCCGGTGCTTCCCAGCCCGCTCAGAGGCGACCCTTTCCTGCGCTGTCCGGCTCCTTCTTTCCTTCTCAGGGCCGGTCTGAGAACCGACAGGCTCAAGATCTTGCTTGAAAAATGGAGAAAAGCCCAGAACCCTTCCCTGAAGCGACCAACTACCTTTTCCTCAGTGAAAGAACTCAGACCAGGTGTGGTCATCGTCCTGGTGATCATTTACATGCATTTCCGAAGTTTTGCACAGATTTCAATCATTTGATAAATGAAATGGTCACCTGAAGCAAAGAGCTGACTAAAAAGGGGCAAGACCTTTTTTTTCCTTAGGGATTTGTTTTCCTTACTGTGGTTCTTGTGCATTTACCTGTGAGAAATGCCTACGAGCCACTCTGCCTGCTGCTGCAAGGCTTTGAAGAAGTGCCCCCAGTTAAGAACCACTGTCCTAACACATACTCACCTCTCCCTGACACACCTCTTAGCCCGAGGCCAGAAGTGCAAACTCCAGCAGGAAGGACATGCCTCTGGGAGCCACTGCCTTTGCCCTTTGGGACCCAAGAGAGCCAAGCAGGCGGTTCCCGGTAGGAGCAAGACATGGGGAATTCCTGCCTGCTTCGAGGCTGCTGACTCACAGGGACTGAATCCCCTCCAACGCCGTAAGATTTCAGTCTGTGCGTGTCAGGGAGGTAGAGGCCTAGTGTGGAGATGTGGGCTGAATGAGGTACAAAGACCGGATGTGCAGGTGTGACCAGGCACCACAGCCCATCCTACCTGGGGACGCTGTCTTTGCTTACGGAGAGTCACTGACAGAGGATGGGCGACTGGGTTTGAAAACAAACCTCCTCACGGAAGGATTCACCTGGGCTAACACCTGCAGCTCCTTCGACCACATTGAGCACGAATGTCCTGACCCACAGCCCCACGACTGTCGCGGCAGAGCCCGGGCCATCTTCACCAGCCACTCTACAGGCTAGAAAGGATCAGCGCAGTCTCAAGATCATCAAGTGCAAATCCCTCCGGTCACCTTTCAGCACATCTTTATTGAGCCCACCCTTTAGGTGCTTGCGATATAAAGTGTCATCCACAACCCAGCAGGTTGGGAATCACCTGGGAGCTTGTTAGAAATGCACAATCTCAGGCCCTGCCCCAGAGCTTCCAAATCAGAGTCCACACTTTAACAAATCCTGCAGGTAACGTCTACAGACAATAACGTTGAGGAGTCCCGATGTAAATAACACAGGAAAGGGAGATCTGCTTCTCCCCTCTAGTACAGCAGTGTCCAACCTCTTGGTTTCCCTGGGCCACACTGGAAGAAGAATTGCCTTGGGCCACACATAAAATACCCTAACACTAATGATAGCTGATGAGGTAAAAAAAAAAAATTTTGTTTAAGGTTGCAAACAAATCTCATGTTATAATTTGTGTTGGGCCACATTCAAAGCCATCCTGGGTCGCAGGGTGGACATGCCTGCAGTCTAGAAGCTCACACTCTGGTTGGGGAGAAATGACTCACAGATAAACAATGGAGCGGAGTGCAAGTCCACACCATCTAGCACATCTTGGAAGGGAACGTGAGTACAGAACACCAAGACCGAGTCTTGCCTTAGCCACTTACTTCGACGGACCCTCAGCTTTCTCATCTGTAAAGTGAGAATAATACTTGTCCTATCTACCTTACAGATGGTGCTGGGTGGGCAAATACTACACCCATAGACGGTACTATTTAACGTTATAGACTCCGAGTACTACAGAAACTCAGAGATGAGAGGGCTAGGGATGATTAGAATTGTCTGGGAAGATCCAGCCTGGAGGTGGCCTTTTAAAAAATAGTGACCCATACACTGACCTGAGGCACTATGGTAAAGTGAGATGGAAAAATGCACATTTTGACAACTGTACCTAAGATAGCCTCTAGCCTGGGCTGCAGAGAAAAGGCTACCACTGGCTATCTTTTTAACACCTTTCATCCTGGCAATCTGCTGATGGTCAACACCATGGGTCTCAGAAACACACACTCAATGCCACCGAGGGCTTTACAAAAGACACAGCAAGGAGATGTGGGCTCTGTGGGGAGGCTGACAAGAGCCCTGTGGCTACAGACCTGAACTCTAGTTTGAGACATATGGAAATGGGTGTGTGTGTCCGTTTGCAGAGCTGATCTATGAAGACGCCTGCACGCTGCAAGAGGACGCCGTGGGGCGTGGGAGATAAAGGACACCAGCAGGTGCATCTGGGGTAATCGTCTTCCCAGCTAATGCTTATTAAGCCTTTGCTATGTACTAAATGTGTTCATGCTTCCCCCTGCCCACCCCATCCCCATTTAATCCTCACTACAACCCTATCAGGCAGGTGACTCTTGTGTCCCCACTTCACAGATGAGGAAACTGGGGGTTTGGGATTAGAACCCAGGTTGGTCTGCTTCCCAAAGTCCATGACCTTAACTGCAAGCTCCACTGCTAGGGTAGTGTGAGAGTCTCTGGTCCTCCTTATGCAGTTGAACACAATGTGACTTTGCTTTTGTTGTGAAACCTGGCTCACTCGCTCGGACTCGCTGACGTTTGCCATGCTTGTCCTGAGCTTCTCCAGAAAAATGCTGTCTTCTGGCAGGAAAAGATAAAAATGGCTGATACTAATGAGTCACCGTGCTCGCTATAATTAACAGTGATGCAAGAGCCAGATGCAAACAAAGCGGGGCCTCAGGACCTGACTTTCAGGGGGCCCAAACTCCGAGCGGCACTTGAGTGCAGAGAAGAGTCTCTGTGGCTGAATGAGCAGCCGTCTGCTCAGGACACGTTTGGAATGAAGAATTGAAACCTGGAATGCATGCAAGCTCCAAGATAACGTTGCTGAGAGGGATGGCATCAAACTGATCTCATTAACAACTGAAAAACCATACACCAGAACCAGAAAGAGAGTTTATACTTTAGTTGATAGATAATGTGGATCTTTGCTTTCACATTTGGCTGCCCTGGAACGTTAGTTTTCAATCTGCTGAGCTGATTTATAGCAACTACAGCTGTAAATTCAGTTGTACTAGGTGTTCAGCTTATACTGTCCTGAGTGTAGTGGATAGCTGTGAACTTTTTTAAAAAGACCAGTTAGCATCTTTCTGTTCTCTTTTGCTGACCTGCAAAAAGAAGTGATGCAATGACAGCCCAATTACAATGAACGCTAAAACACAATTCCCACCATGCTATCCATAAACCCATCCGACCGCAGCACCAGTGCAATCACCAGGGGAAGGTGATGCTCTCTGACTGCTTCTATGGCAGATAATTGCCTCTTGAGGTTCGACAGAGAAATAAATAGTGGCCAGGACCTGGAGAGACTCAACCAGTGGTCATCTATGTCAACAGCATCCTCTTACCTATTTAAAAAAGGCCCCACTGGCCTCAGGATTGAATGCACACAGCTGATAGAATCTTGTCAGCTTCCTTTTGAAATAGACTTTAATTGAGAGCGAAGTGAAAAGGCAGGTTACATTTTTTAGTGTTACCATTGATACGTTGTTAAGATCAACACCAAGACAGTGATGTATCTAATATTTATACATTTCCTAACATTAGTTATCAAAGAGCAAATCATTATCACATATATATTTACACAATAATTTCAAGCAACAGTAAATAATAAAGTCCTTCCATTAAAACAAACAAAAAAAGAAAACACACACACTCAATTACCTTTAAACAATGGATTTCCTCACACTAGTAAGTCTCATTTTTTTTTTCCACATATACTTGTAGCCCCAAAGTTACTTAAGAACAGTCTTATCAGTGGAGATCCTGGACCAGCCCCTATTTCTTTCAGGGTCACTTTAATTTTTACAACTGGAAGCCATATAACCAGCATGGTCTGTACACTCTAAGGGCACTGCAAATGATAAAAATGAATTTCACTTCCTTTGTGTGAGGAGATATGTACATCTCTAAAGATGCATATGGCTACAACTCAAAAAAGTCAAAAAAGTCAAAAATACACACAAAATCCAAATCTCAGATCTCCAAGCACTGTTTCTTAAGAGCATCGTGCTAATGTTAACACTGAATTAACTGAATGGTAAGGGTCTTTTACATTTCTCTAGAGAGGTATGGGTTAGTCCTGATTCTTTTTTTTCAGCTGCTAGAAATGCGTGAGTTTTAAGTCGCCTGGTAGAGAGCTCCACCCTGCCTTCCAGGTTAGCAGCCTGCCTAACCTCCGGAATGTCGACGGGACTCACCCCTGGTGCCTTGCCCTCTGATTTATTTCTTGCCGTTGCTGTTAGTAAATGGAAACCATGACAAAGTTTACATTAGCAGACACATACACATGCCCTGGCCTATAAATATTCTATGATGGAAAATGGTACAATGACTCCATTCCCAGTGAAAAAGAGTGCAAAAGGAGAAGAGGGTGGGGGGACATGATCAACAATGGTTCTTCTTACACTGGAAAATCCAGACCGAATGGTGATGGGGTTTTAATAAACCGGACGTTGTCAGCCACTTCTCCAGGGCCTTGTGAGTCACCTCCGAGGAGTTTGCGCAACTCCTCCCGGCAAACCTGGGCGGATCCAGCAGTACAGACATCTTGTCGTGGAAGCTGGACAAAGACGATCGACTGTCATTTCCTTCTGAGAGAGGTGAGTGAGGAGGAATTTTACAGTCAGGTTTGAAAGTAGTTCACGCACCGTCCTGTCTGGGACACGAGAACTGTCCTCGGGTTGGACCGCTCAAAGTGCGAGCTGGAGTTTGGTCATGTTTCTCTGGTGCATGTTGTGATGACGGACTAATTCGTCTGACCGGGCAAACTTTTTCTGACAACTGGGCCACCGACAGCTGAAGGGCTTTTCACCTGTTGACACAATTGCCAGTCAGACACTTGCAATGGAAAAACTGGGCCCAAGTTCAACTATCAAAGGCCCAAGTTAAAGCATCATGAGGCACCCACTCCAGATTCCCTCTAGCTCTATCTCTAAGCTAATGAATCAGGCTACTTTCACAGGCAGCTCTGAAATGGTAGCAGCTCTGAGGCCTGAAGGATCAAAATTTTGTAAAAATTATAAAATACCATTAAGTCAAAAGACTGGCAATGGGAGTGAAGGGATGCGTTTCGTTAATGGAAATGTCTGGGCAATTCATATCTAAGGGGCAAAAAAGCATTTGCTTTGACCTCTCCTGTTGCACTGCTTTGTGAATTGTGTGAATTTTTCCCCTTTGCTGCGTAAGCAGGGAACTGAGCAAAACTGGGCTGCAAGGGTCTCAGGTGGATCACCCTTGTGACTGATTATTGACTGATTGCCACCCAGGAGCAGAGCTGTGACTGTAGCTTTAACATCTCCGTCTATGTAGATATTCTGGACAAACTGGATGTTTCTTAAAAAATTGCCGATACCAGTATGCATGGTATTTGCTTCGTTTTCCTCAGAATTTTACTCAGAACATAATCCCTGTCGTACAGAAAATTCTATTGAGGCATGGTTTTGAGATTTTTAACATGCTTGCCAAAAGATCGAGGCTTCTCCATCTAAGGCACCCTCAGAAGTTCCTTCCAAGTCTCATTCTGTATAGGGAAGAAAATTAGCATTTATTAAGTGCCTAACATATGCCAAGCCTTGTGCTGGGCATCATATATATACCAGTATACACCTTCCTCATATGAGGGCTGTCTGGAATAAATCCAGCCATAAATGCCTCTATTTTTCATTACTTGGATGGATACTTTCCGGATAGCCCTCGTATACTCCCTACAATAGCCCTGTAAGGGAAGCGCTGTTATGCCTACTCTACAGATGAGGTTGGACATCTGGGGAAGGTAGACCCAGGCAAGACTCCAATCGAGGTCTGTCTAATTTCAAAGCCCATGCACTTTGCTGTGTCCCACCTCCCGGGCCTAGCCATAATGGAAATATAGCTGTGGTTTTATGCTAAGTCAAATGCCACAGTAGCCAATCTCTGTACCACCTGGGGGATCATCTTAGGATATCGTCGACCCCACTGCCTTCTACTGATCAGGACAAGCATTGAGAAAAGTCCTAGAGAAGGCACTGTCCCATGGTCAGAACTGGGGGTCAGGCCAGCATAGCATTAAAGAGTCTCCCAGTGACACAGGTCACTTTGCACATATGAAGATATACACAGGCAAGGAGATCAGGGTTCAAGGAATGGCAGCTCTTTCCCACCAAATGAGCTCAGGACTAAGTCAAAGAAGCTGCAACAAAGGCACTTGAGTAGGGGGAATGAGCTGCCCATCCCACCCACTCTGGGGCACAGGTGCCTTGACGATCTGGAAGTGCTGCCTGTTTGGGTTGAGAATGTGAGATAACATGGGGGCTCATAATGTCATGTCTTCCTTCACCTCCCATTTGCTGTTCCTCTGCTCTTCCTGATCTGACTCCTGCTCCCCACCCCCACCCCCAGCCATGCTGTCAAAGGTTGTCTCCCAATGGACAAATCCCACCCTGTCTCTTGCTGGTTTTCCTTCTCCTCAGGCTATCAATGCTATTCAACTCAGCTGACCTTGACTCTCTTCTTGATTCTCTTTCCTCCCTAGATTGTGAACCCCAAACACCAAAACCTTTCTCCAATAAAGAAGGCAGTAGGATATCGTGGGCTGGGAGCGAATTAAACTGGCCTTGCTACTTACTAGCACTGGGATTTTAAACAAGTCATTGAATCACGACATGCCTCAGTCCCCTCATCTGTAAGATGGGGCCTAAATACGCCTGCCCTACTCATCTTACAAGGATTTATGAAGACACAGGGAGATAACTGAGGCATTGGCTCTCCTTCAAAAGCTATGTAATACACGACAAAGATGGTGCTATTTTCATGACAAATCACACCAGCCTTATGGAGAAGCAAAAACCTTCAGCAGCCCTATTGCCCTGACTGCACTCGTACAAAGGAAATAATATTCACATGCTGATAGGAGTCAAGCAAAAACCATGGTAGCTCTTTGGGCATTAACTTTCAGCCAAGAAAGGATTCAA
Organism: Lyroderma lyra; assembly: GCA_004026885.1. Lineage (NCBI taxonomy): Eukaryota > Metazoa > Chordata > Mammalia > Chiroptera > Megadermatidae > Lyroderma > Lyroderma lyra. The sequence continues at coordinate 62,016 of PVJL010002835.1, read as the reverse complement.
GCCTCTGAAAATAGTGTCATGAAACATGAGCTTTCAGGAGAATAAATGTTTGGCTTGCTAAAATTTGTGCTATTTTCTCTGTGAGGTTGATTATCCTATCAAGTTGAGTGATAAAAATGTGATGTGACAAATTGGGAACAGGAGGGACCTAGCTTATCTCTTTGATTTCATTCTGGACACTCATGAAAAGAGTTCTTTTCACAGCTCCCTTCTGTTCTGTAGCCACCTCTACCCTTTCCTAAACAATGTTATTATTTAAAGACAGCCATGGACACTGTTCTCTCGACTGAGTCCAAACCTGTTCAGAATTTTTACACTAGTCTTTTCCAATCTCTCTTATCATAAACAACTTTATTCAACAGTAGTTTTAAAAAAAATAATGAAAAATAAATGTGAAGAAAAGTTTACGCACTTGTTTTACCTGTATGAGTCCTGGTGTGGGTCTTCAGGTGGTCGGACCGGGAGAACTTTCGCTGACAAGTTTTACACTGGAAGGGTTTCACACCTAAACGGACAGAGAAGGTCTAGCCGCGGGGGCCTAAGGAGGCCTGCTTCCCGGAGGCCCAAGGAGCTGGGCCTTTCCAGCCACTCCTGCAACATCTGCCTCACTCTCCGATTTCCCCGGGGCCCAGCAGGAACCACCTGATTCTGCACAGGAACCTCTGAAGACCTGCTTCTGTCTTGGAAACAATTATTCTTTAAGCACAAAACGTCCAGCGTCTCACCAAGGTCTCGGCTATGTCCGAGACTGACAAAGTGAATCACACGCTCTAAGTGGGATTCTGATCTCCGCCACCTGCGTTCTTTACTGACGCTCAGTGTGTCATCAGCAGGGTGCTAGTGGGATCTCATGGTTCTGTGGTTTGCAGAAGAAATGTGGGACAGTTGTTTTCCTTGCCTTTCTTTCTTTCTTTTTTTTAAATGAAGGAAAATCCCCAGAGTTAGCAGGGGAAATTATTAGAAAAATGAAACAAATGGATGACCCTCTCATATCTGTATTTAACAAAGAAGAGAATCAAAAAAATCAACCGAAACCCAAGGGAGCACACTGCCAGCAATGAGAAGTGAACCTACCAACCTGTGTGTCTCCTTTGGTGTCTTTTGAGCTGGTCTGAACGAGAAAACCTTCGTTCACAGTCCTTGAAGTCACACTGGTATGGTTTCTCACCTTGGGGAAGACACACATTTCGTTTGAAAATGGTACTGGATACGGGGGTCTCATCAAAGGCAGCCTCTCCTACTGGGATGGACGGGATCCCGACATGCCTAGGTCCCCCACCACCCAATGAGACGTGAACGAGAACTCAGGTTCTGGGGTCTGACGCCAGGGTCACATCCAGCTCTGCCACTTAAAGCGCTGGGTGAGGTGCAATGGGGCCAATAATCTGACAACTTCCAAGGCTTTATGAACACATTAATCCAGACGATCCACATAAAGGGCTTAGCTGAGTGCCCGGCACAGACGGCAAGTGTTCAGAAATCACAGGTCAAGAATCCTTAGACAAGTAATGAACCAAAGAAGTCTTAACCCCTAGACTGAGTCTGAGGCAGAATTCTGAGATGGCTGTGCCTTGGACTCGGTCGGCCCCAGGAAATAAGTGTTTTATACTTTATGGCCCGAAGATTTGATGGTCTCTGCCACTGACTTCTCATTCCTGAGTCAAGCAGAAATGGCTCTAAGGTTGTGAGACACTGGAGTTTAAGCCAGGAGCCAAGGCGTTTAGAAAGTGTTTGCTGTCCCTTTATCCGAGAGAAGTTAGTAATGGGATTACACAACCTCCTGCCTCAGAGTGGAGAAGCCGCACCCTGTCCTCGCTCAAGAAAGTTCAACCAAATCCTGGGAACTGAGCCCCATGAGTGCACCGAGCGACCTCAAGTCTTCCGGGAAACTTCTTATGAGAATTCTGAGTCACTAGCATTCTGCGGTGAAGAGCAAGCCATCCCGGGATCAGTCGGGTCTTTCCGCTGCACGGCAGTCCCCCGTTACCGTTCCAGCCCCATCGCCTCCTCTGTTTCCCTGATGAACGTGTATTCCCGCTTCACCAGAGCTCACCATTCCCAAAATCCGCCTTGCACTCTGCTCACACAGAACGCCCTGCGTCCCCACCTCCGCCTTCCCGCCCGGCCAACACGCCCTGCGTGCCCCTCACAGGACGGCTTCCTGGAAACTTCACATTCACCTTGAAAGCCCTTCCTTCCCTCATTACAGAAATATATTCCAGAACATCGAGTGTGGTGGGCAGTGGCCAGGCCCACCCTCTGCCATGCACTGGAAAACCCTGAGGGTAGGAGCCTTTCCTTAACCTCCTACTTAGGTCCAGCCCAGTGCCTCAGGCGTCACCTCTCCAACCCTCAGGTGTCACCTCTCCAACCCGAAGAGCCCCACTCCCTCCGTGGCCTCACTTCTTTCCCAGCCTCCCTGCTGCTCCTCCTCTTTGGCTTCCTCGGCCCGACCTTACTGACCCTTTGGTGGTTAAGTCAAGCGGCTCCTCTTCCAAGGAACCTTGGGATGACCCATGTTTGAAATCAACGCCCTCTGAACGCCTCCTCAGAACTCCAGCCTCCCGTTCAGTACGTACAGGATCGTATACTCTCCTCGCCCCTTCTCACTTGTGTATCCCCGGGCCCCAGAACAGATGATAAACTATTGCAAAAGAGGGCTTGTGGCTTGGGAGTTCGAAGGCAGGAGCTGGAGTCCTGCTTCCACTATACCCTACCCACCTGATAACCGCTCTCTGTGCGAGGATTAGGTAATATAATGCATGAAGGCAGCCTGGCACATAGAAAGTATTTTATATCAAAGTACTGAATGTCATAGTCTGCACCCTTATTATAAATCAATTTTTAAAAGTGCTCTCTTTCAAGAAGGATTGTTGTACACCAGCCTGCCTTCCTCGTCTTCCACCAGGAAGAGCTCCTTGAAGGTCCTGGGAGCCTCGGCTACCTTGTCCACTGTCTTCCCTTCACACGACACCTATCGCTCCTTGTTTTTTAGGTGCCTCTTCCACATTAAAAGTTTCTACAACCGTAATGCCTCCAATGTGTTCCCTCACATTTTTTCCAAGCAGAATTTTACTTGCCCAGTTTTCCCTCTAACCTTATAGGGGTGTCCAACCTTTTGGCTTCCCTGGACCACAATGGAAGAAGGAGAATTGTCTTGGGCCACACAGAAAATACACTAAAGATAGCTGATGAGCTACCAAGAAAAAAAAAAGAGTCGCAAAAAACATCTCATCATGTTTTAAGAAAGTTCACGAATCTGTGTTGGGCCTCATTCAAAGCCGTCCTGGGTCACCTGGGGGCCCGCAGGCCGCAGGCTGGACAAGCAGTTACTTTTCAAGTGATCCTATTTGGGGAAATATGGAAACATAGAACATGTCGCTGGTTCTCTCATCTTTAGCCTCAAAGCAAGGCGGGTACTGATGCAAACACAGGTTTCTGCCAGCTCTGCCTCCTCCGGGGGCCGTGACTGAGAGCACGGTCTACTGAATGGTCTAGAGATCTAAACGCAGCAAACTTTCTTCTCCAGCCCCCCCGGGCAAAGCCAGCGGTAACAACAGAATAATCATGGTGATCCTAACACTGAAGCTGTCCTTCCGTTGTGAAAAGCATGCCCCCAGCTCCCCTGCGGGAAGGTCTGTACTTCCCACTGTTCCCCTGTAGGGGAGACGCACCCCACTCCCATCCAGTACCCACAACGCCAAGAATGACCATGCCAACCCCAGGCCGGGCCAATTCTGTCGCCCAGAGGCAGACTCTGGCCGGCCGTAAAACCCAGTGTGCGCTACCACATCGTCAGAAATCATCATCTCCTTTCTTAAAAGACTGAAAACAAAAATTAAACCTACAATCTATCTTCCCACTCCTATCCGGTTGGTTATGACCAAGCAGTTATCTGATTGCTTATTACTAAATAGTTAAGTTTTCTTCGGACCGTCTCTGCCTCACCTCAGGATAACCCTGCCCAGCGCCCCCTCAAACACCAGACTCCCCGCTAGCTCCTCTCTCTTTACTGATTTCTTCTTTAAAGGAGGGACGGTCTGCACGCAGAGCGGCCCGGCAGCCTTTTTCTACCCGCTGACCAGGCCTTCCAGAGCAGGTCCTACTTCCCATCTGAGAACTCACCCGTGTCCTTAGTGTCGGGAGAGCAGGCACAGGGGCTCCCGAACCACCCCTGCCCAGAGGCCGCCGCAACCAAGGCTGCGCGGTGCTCACTTACCGGTGTGCTTCCGGCTATGCATCTGCAAGTGGGACAGCTTAAAATATCTCTTATTGCAGCCCGGGTAAGCACACATGAAGGGGCGCTTCTCGCTGGTCTCAGATGCTGACCGGACAAGAGTCGGGGCTACTCCGGGCACGCGCCGCACATCCTGCAAGCAGAGGGAATAGAAATGGGGGCTTAAGCCACCTGTGAGCATGCACGTCAGTCCCAGGGGAAAGCGAGCATCGGCAGGTACCCAGGGAAGGGATGGCTGATTTCAAGGCCTGAAACCACTCCCCTCCGCACCACCCACGACAGAAGCCCGCAGCAGACATCAGTAATGGACGACAGATCAGAACATCCACAATGCAGGCTCTAACATCGTCCCTACTGAACCAGAACCGGCACTTGACGTCTGTTTGGGGTCGCTGGTCCAGGGCATCTGGAAAAGAAATGCTGATGATGGGGAGAGCCCCGACTCCATCCTATCGCTCAGCGTTCCCACTTGAGGTCTGGAAGTCCAAAGCGCCAGATTCTGTCCTATTCCCACCCACTCAGAAACACGGCCACATGGTCCAGGCCTAATCCACAATGGGCGGGGAAGTCCTTCTTAGAGAGAAACGTAAGATACCCGGTGAGCCCCAAACTGCCCAGACCTTCCATGTGTGAGTAAATGACAGGAAGAAGGAGCCTCTGGGAACTGGGGGTTCAGCAGAGCTGAAACCACCAGAGGTCCCGTGGAGCTGGTGCAATCCACTACTAGTGACACCAGCAAGCACTGTACCTGCCTTACGTTACGTGTCCTTCACGGGGCACTTTGTGCGTCCCCTTCACCTTGCCCGAGTGAGTAGGTATAGATGGTCTGTCCTCCCTGAGAAGGAGCTAGAGGAAAACTGTAAGGCAAACTCCCTTTCCTGCTCTCAATGGGGCGTAGACGAGAGCAGTGGAAGTGCCCGGCGGGCAGCTGACTCCTCCTGCCCTTACAGATGTGCAGGTCGAGGCTGAAGAGCACATCCACACTTTGTGTTAACACCCGGGACCACTTCTGAGTTCTGTGCATTTTCCACACCTCCCCTGTGCTTACAGTCCAGCTTTTCTTCACACCGCCTTACATACATCGTGAGATCTTCCAGTTGAAGAGAAAGGACTGTAGTGACATGCAACTTTGCTGTCAATAGGGCAGAGTGACCTAAGGCAAATGGTGGCATAAATGTAAACAGTGAGCCAGCTATGCACGTGATTGGTAAACTCCAGGAGAAAATGAGTGGGTAGCGAAGCTGATCTGGAGTCCGTCAGAGCCCATGATCATGAGCATGACAAGCTGGGCTTGGTGGCCAGGAAGGCAAAAGGAACTGTTTTCAATTCCTTTCACTCATCCTAGGTGCGGCACCTACGGCGATGGGGTACAAAATCGAGTTGTCAGTGTCAGTCAGGGTCCTGGTGGAAGATTCTGATGGTGTTTGCTGGAGGAGAGACTGGGTGGCCTGGTACTTCCACCAGATTTCCAGTCTCCATAACCCTTGCCTTCATTTCCACCATCAGAAGGCCTGGGAGGAGGGAGCACGCTGTTCTATCGCCACGACGCTTCTGGAGACATGAATCAGAACATCTCAGAGCTACTCACCCCATGCATCACATGGGGGCCTGGCCCACACACAACATATTTTTAGGGTACTGACTATTCTGGTCAAAGTATCACAGCTGTTACTCATGTTGCAGGCACCGAGTCACATGCAAAGGTCACAAACGCAAACCTCTGGTTACTGCGTGTGGTTCTGACCGCCCAAAAGAGGCTTGCAGAAGTGGCTTTCCACTGAGTTCCCCCAATTCTCCAAAATGCCTACTTTACATGCTTCACTCTCCTGGGAGATGCCCTCCTCCCCGAAATTGTTCACAGCCCTCTAAGAGGCAGGAGCACGTGGTGGTTAAAAACAGGGGTTCTGGGGTCAGACAAAACTTGCATGACCATTGTCCGTGCCGCCTCTCACCAGCTATGTAATTTTGGACAAGTCATCCATCCTCTGGACACCAGTTTCCTCATCCATAAAATTGGAGATAATAACATCCGCCTCATAAAGGTCGGCACTGAGGTTTAAATGGCGGGGGGCATGTACAGACGTGGGAGAAGCTTCAGTGTTTATTGCTAAGAGTCTGTCTGAAAGGCCTACGTAGTGTATGGTTACAGCTATATGACATTCTGGGGAAAGGCAAAACCAGAGCGACAGTGAAAAGAGCAGTGGTTGTGGGGATGGAGGAAGAGGAGGGGGAGGGGCGAGTAGGTGGTGCGTCAGGCGTTTTCAGGCCGTGAAGCTATTCTGTATGATACTGTAATGGTAGATACATGGTATTCTGCATTTTAACAAAACTCACAGAAGTACACAGCACAAAAAGAACCCCAGTGTAAACTGTGGACTTTGGTTAGCAATAACGTGTCAACACTGGGTCATCTGTTGTGACAAATGTACCACACCAATGCAAGATGTTAATAATGGGGGGAGATAATCTGGGGAGATGAGAGAGGGACAGGGAAGATATGGGAACTCTGCTACTATCCCCAAGACTCTTCCTTAAACCTAAAATTGCTGTAAAAAACCAAAGTCCATGTATAAAACGTAGCACAATGCCCGGCATATAGAAAGCGCGTCTCCAGGCCCAGGTGGCGCTGTTGTTATTGCTCCTGTTATTATTAGCAACACTTGGCAAGATCAGGGTCGGCCTACCTGCCTCTGGGCGCTTTACGATGCAGACCAAGCAAGTCTTCTTAGAAGTCAAAGGTCCAGGTCGTTAACTCAAGCCCATTTAGTCCAAATACAAGAGCTGCTCAGCCCACCGGGAAAGCGAGTTAAGCAACGAAGGAGGAAAGGATGGGATTGCGCAGGAAGCACCTTGGTCTGAGCCAGGAAGGCGGCCCCCTTCACCTGGTCCCTGGAGAGGAGGAGGCTGCCCTATCTGGCCCAGTGGAAGAGGAGGGGTCCCTGTTGTCCCAGGAGCTTACAACTGGGAACAGGCTTGCCAGGGCCAAATGACCATCAACAAGGAAGTGGGAGGTGTTGGGAAGGGAGAGAGTCCACTTGCAGCCAGGGCCCCGCGCACTCACCTGAATGCCCCTGAAGACGCCGTGGGTGTGTATTCTGTACTGGGCGCCACAGAGGATGGGCGTCGTGTGGTTATCACTCTCGTACCCTGCGCCGTGGCTGCAAAGAAGGCAGAACAAGGCTCAGCGTGGCCCACGGGCGCCATTTGGAAATGTGCATCTGCAGCAACAGGAGTGTTTTCTAAAAGCTCACAGGACAAAGCTGGGTGTTTGCCTCCTTCCACTGGGGCTATTTTGGAAGCAGGGCCTTGCGAAGGGTGGAGCTGGCTCTCAACCCTCCCGTCACCACACCGTCTGGGTCTATGCCTCCCTCAGACAAGCCCGGAAAAGTCACAGTGGCAGGACTTCATCCCCAGCAAGTTGTTTACCATCTCAATGGCGGAGCGGACAGCTGCGACTATCTCAGGAATGAGCCGATGCCTCAAGTTCACATCAAGTACAACAAATTTTTGTCGGCACCTCATGACTCAGTTTTTACCAGACAGCACCAAGAAAGGGATAACACAAGAAGGGATGTCACATCCTCAGAAGTGGGGGTCACACATCTGTGACCCTACTCCACTTATTCTGCAGATCAGTTTTCCAGATCAACTTTACTCTTCGCAGCCAACCCCTGCCATTGGTGGACACTGGATAATCTTCCTCCAGCATCAGACTCACCAGTCCCCTAGTCGATACTCAGGTTAACCTTGAACTACCCGTGCGAGCTGAGGGATGTGGCACGTTGAAAAGAACCACTTGGAAGGGGTGGGTGTTCTGCTCTTAAAAGTATTCTCTCCTTCAGGAAAAAGCTGATACCTGTTCTACAGTTATTTTACTTCCAAATGAGGCAGAGTAAGGATTCTTATCCACTTGGGGAGCACATTATAATCACATCTAGACTCACCCCAGAGAGCTTTTATGAAATACCTCTGTGAAATGGTACAGCTGCTTTGGAAAACGTCTGGCAATTCCTCAAAAGGTTAGACATAAAGTTACCCTATGACCCAGAAATTCCACTTCTAGGTATATTCCCAGGAGAAATGAAACATCTGCTTACACAAAAACTTGTACACTTTGTTCACGAGCAGCATGTACTCATACCAGCCAAAGTCCAGTCAACCCAAATGGCCATCAGCTGATGAATACACAAAACACAGCATATTCATAAAATGAAATATTATTTGATGATAAAAAAAAGGAATGAAATACCGATACATGAGAATGGGGACAAACCTTGCTAAGTGAAAGAAGTCAGTCACAAAGGCCCACCTATTGTGTGATTCCATTTGTACAAAACGACCAGAATAAGCAAATTGATAGGGACTGAAAGCAGATAGGAGGTAGCCTGCCGAGGGCTGGGGAGGTAGGAGAGTAATGGCTGAAAATGTCCTAAAATCCTGGGAACAGTCGTCCAACTCTGGGAATATACTGAAACCGCTGAATCGTATACTCCAAATGCGTTCACTGCACAGCGTAAGAAACGTGTAAGGCTGCTTTTTAAAGTTACCTCTGGGGCGTGGGGCCCACGCATCAGTATTTTTTCAGCCTTCAGGTACATTGAAGCGCCCGGCAGGGCTGAGAAGCTCCGCCCTCTGCCTGTCACTCTAAGCGTCCAGGGCTCCGAGAGCCGGGGCAGGTAGCTTGGCTGACGAGCCCACTCCATCTGAAGCTGTGGGGCAAGCCTGAGGTTGGCTCAACTCTCACTCACCCAGAGGAGAGAATTCCTGGGAAAGAAGCGTGTCTGCAAGGACGAGTGACACGTCCGCACGCCCTGCAGCCACGGCAGCTGTGGGGTTTCACGTTTAGTTCTGGCTCCAAGCTTTTTAGAAAGAACTGCGTGTCTCCTCTGCGTACAGCAATGACGGCAGTTTGGGAAGGCGGGTGGCAGTTCGCGCCCCCTGACCTATGACACCTCGTCTTCACATCCTTCAGGTGATTTTTGACGTATCTGGAGGAAAATGTCCCAAAGAGCTAAACCAGGGTTAAACGCACAAAAATTTGAAAGACATGCCAAATCCACGTAGTATCTGCCTTGCTGAACCTCGGACTCTGCGTGCCAAGAAAAAGAGGCTGTGTCTGCGTTCCTTACAACTATACAGACGGTGGGGAGGTGCGAGTTGATGACAATGGTGATGGGGTAGCAGAAAGAGGACGGGACAAGAATGCTGCTGCCAGAACTTTCTGCCGCAAAGGCTGTGAGGAGATGTCACCGTTGCTTGGTTTAGCTTTCTGCGTGGCGCCAAACGTAACCTACACGTTTTCTAGGGCTGAGGGATCTCTGGGGACACAACACCAGAAATCTGAATTATTTTGAAGTTCTCCCATCAAAAGGGAAGAATGAGGAATCGCCTGTCCTTGGCAGCTGACCTCTGGATGTTTCTGGGTTCATGGAGGGTGGAAGTCACAAGAAATGAATTTTCCTCGGGATTCTTGTCCCAGGGTATAAAGTGTTGCACCCCTCAAAGGGAATGACACATGCTCACAGCCAGATGCAACGAACTAAAGCAGCGGCCAGCAACGAGACGGTGCCTGCCAAATATGCCCCTAGATTCTGCTACCAGGTCCATGAGTAACAAAGACAGCTGGGCCCCTGCCTACTGGCTCTTGGGTCTCCAGAAGTCAAACACACCAACGCAATTCTACACTGTGGAAACCCTGCAACCCAACAGTCTCCCCAGGGGCCTGCCCAGAACACCGAGTACAACCCATGCGCACTTACTAAGGTGACGACTTCTCTCTAGAGATACCGTATTTTGCCATGTGTAATGCGCACTTCCCCCCAGCCTGGTGAGGGGGAATAAGGATGCGCATTATACATGGCTAGTACTAATTCCGTATTTACATAAATGTTTTCAATTCTTGTATTTATGCTTATGAGTTAAAAGTGTAACTCCAGAAAGCAATAACAATATCCATATGTAAAATAATACCCTGGAATATAATAATCAGGGGTTTTTTTTATATAAAACATTTTTAACATAAAATTTCTTATACTTTGTATCTATTCTTATGTTTTGTGATTATTTGTTACATAAAATTTCTTGTACCACAAAGTGTTTTTTAAAAATGCTAACATTCCTTTATAATACAAAAAAAACCAAATACCTAAATATAAACAAATAAAAATTTGAATTAAAAAGTTAAAAGATTTTTTTCCCTGAAAGTTTGGGGCAAAAACGTGGGTGTGCATTATACACAAGAGTGCATGATACATTGCAAAATACAGTAAGTAAAAGAAAGTAAATCCTTGGTCTTGGATCCATACACTGTTAGAGGCAGAAAAGCCATCTATTCTGACCCCCATTCCAAATTCCTCTAGCTCATCTTCAACAGTTGAATCCTATGACTGCTGACAAGTTTCCAAAGCTGTCCACTCCATTTGAGAAGGCCTTTCATTGTTAGGAAAGGCCGTTCTAAACCAAGCGGAAATGGGTCTCCTCATTTCTGTCTTCTGGAGAACCACAGAGGGCGTATCATTATTTTACAGCCATCTCCATGTATTTCCTCTACTCTATGGTAAACTTGGCCTTGAGGACAGAGACTAACTCGCTCCTCTCTGTATCCCCTCAACTTAGTGACTGAAGTACAGCATATGGTCCACCCATGTTCCATGAGAGGGACTGAGTCTAACCCCTCTTCCACATGGCAGTCCCTAAGGTCCCCAGGCTACAGAGTTGTGGTTCTCCAGCTATTACAGTGTAAGCGTAAACTGGTGTCTAATTCCTTTGCTGTCTGGATCTTCTTCTTCTTCTTCTTTATTTTTCTGTCAGTTTTTAATGTAATTAGGAGTTTGTGACAGAAGTTTGTTTAAAAACATGCCACTGGGAAATTTAGAGGCTGGTGTCATGAAAGGACCCAATCAGGGTTGTTCGATGGCACGTGCACATTTCTTACAAATTCCTGTTCTTGAAATCTCAACTGATAAAAATGTCCTCTGAGAAAGCCGAAGCTTTTCTACCTGAGAAATGAGTTGGCTTCAGGGGTATTAGGTCTACTCCCAATATATCAACATAAGAAATGTCCAAACTTGTGCAGAATTTTTGTAAGAGTCTGAGCCAAAACTGATGACATAGACCAAGGAGCAAGATCACTAATGCGCCTGGACCCTCCTCTTCCTGATCCCCTTCATTATGTTAAGTGCTTCTCAAAGTGTGGACTTAGGGGAGGATGGATCCCCGTGCCCCAGAAGAGTATTTCTATGACAGAGTAGCGAGGGAGGACCATCCACAAACACAACAGCCTTGAGAATCAGGGAAGTAACGTCAATGCGTAAGACTGGAGCGCACATGCCTCACCCAAATAGATTTTATTCCAAATCTTTCAAAATCGTTATGCTAGTCAAACACAGCACAATGCATTAGGCCCACCGGTTGCCGGGCTCCACCCCTGGGCAGAGGATCGGGGCCTCCACCTTCTGTCTGGACAGAGTACTGCTAGGTATATACCTAACAGCACATCACTTCTTAGCCTGCCAAAGTCAGGCTAAGGTCACAGGGGTCTTCCTCAGTCAAATGAAAACTCCAACCACAACCCCCACCCCAGTATGAACTGCAATTAACCTTGAGCTTGAAGACATAATTGTTTTTAAACACGCAATTCAAGACTACACATATATCCTTCAAAATTCATTCTATTTCTCTGAGCAAGTCATTCCCAACTGCTGAAATCTTTTTGACTCTTGATTTGACTTCCAAATCCCTGGTTTCCATTCCATTTCATGTTATCTCTACATTGGAATAGCACCTTTTCACTGTTCATAAAAGGAAAGGCTCTTTCCTCTTCCCTGCTATTGTTTGGAACTATTATATTCAATACGTGTAATTGTTCTTCGGTATTCAGGAAGTGGTAGGATTCTAGAAGTTCTCTCCATGGGGAAACCTGAGGAAAGAAATTCTAGAGAACCTAGTCATGTTGATGGGGTCCAGTCCAAGGGAGCACAAGTCACCAGTAGGAGTGAACCTGAGACAGAAAGGCTCTGGACGATGGCTGCTGCCATTGAGGCAGCTGTTGTTAAAGCCCAGCTGCTGGCGTAGATGGTCAAGTGAAAGCAAGCCTGACCCAACAAGAGACAAATTTTAAAAACTTCTAGTTACCATGCTGTGGGTGAATCAAATAGGAGTGAGCGTAAGAATTCTAGAGTCTGGAGCCACAAGGCCTTCCAAGAAGGGCAAGGAGTTACCAGCCTAATGAGGAGATTTTGGGGGCCTAAGATGCACCTTCCAAATAAAGGTATCGCAGAGCCTTGGACAATTGTGGGATGAAAATGAATCATGACCCAGACATAGGGCCTTATCATTCATGGAGCTGATAACCAGAAAGCAGGTTCTAGAGCAGAGTGTGAACCCCACTGATGAAGGAACTAAGAGACCCAAATCTCCCTCGAGGTAGAAACACATACAATGACTTGACCTACCTTGCAAACCAGATCATGAGAAGGAAAGTAAAGAGACCCTGGCACTATGCATAGCAAGGTGCATGACCAGAGCCTGCATAAGGCTGGACTTGCTCGGGGTAAGAAAGTGGTGCTTTACAAAATATTTTCACATTTTTCTGTTTCGTCGCCTGGTAAACTTCTCTTCAATGGATAAGATACCTGACCAGCTGGATGACAAGGAAAAGGGATGTGACGATTCCTTGGCCAAGATCGTGAGGGAGATCAGAAGGGTTTACAGTGAGGTGAACTGAGGGCAGCGGTGGTTCGGCAGGCGGGAAGACCCGGTGGGTCTGGTGCTGACAGGTAAAGACATGGGGCAGGAGGTCCAGAGTCATGTGACTTCTTCTCTCCCTGCCTTAGAGCACTGCCCTGGAAACCACTTGCCAGCTTGATAAAGCTACTTAAGACAGCTCCTTCGGTTTTTTTATCCAACTAGACACAAATCATTCAAGTATTTAGCCCACTGTTTCCTGTGTTGCCCACAAGGATGTCCTTATGCAATAAAGATCCACTACACTGCTGATCTTCCCCTGTGAGACTAGGAATTCTACCACAAAAAGAAACAGACCGGAGCACTGCCTCGGGTCTGGTTCACTAACACACTGCAGTTCCTAGCAATCGTTCTCTGTCCTATATCCTCCCAAAGATCTGGCTTAATAATTTTCCCAAGAACTCATGCTAACCTCACGGCTCTGTGGTTTCAGAATCCACTGGTGGGATTTTGGTTTGGTTTGGTTTTCCCTATTTGAAAACTAAGACATTTATGTGTCTTAACTCTTCCGTTATCTCACTTATTCTCTATGAAGTTCCAGATGATTAGCAAGGGGCGATCATTTTATTGTTGCTAAACTTATCAGAGTGTAGCTTTGGTTCTTTATTAAAGCAGAGCCACAAACTCAGATGAGCCTTAAGGTGAGAAAAATAAACAAAGGTGGCCCTGGAGAGCAAGATGGCCCTGAACTGACAGGGAGAGCCACCCTAGTCACCCCACTTCCTACCCAAAGGAGGTAGCCAGGACTCCACTCCACCAGCCCACTACTGTCAATAACATAAACTCAGCATTGTCAGATCTTTCCACACTCAAAAAAATAAAAATAAAAAAATTCAAAAGCCAGAAATCTGGATATTTATATGAGGTCACCTGAGTTTTAAATTCTGGCAAATAAGTAAACATTTATAGAATTATTTTCAGGTCATAAAAAACATACTTCTGACCTAAGGACCACTAGTTTGCAACCTCTGCTTTAAAGGCTGAGCAGTGAGTGATATTTAAGCTGCAAACTGGAAGATTCCACCTTGATTCTGTTGTCTCTTCCCACATGGCAACATGGAAGTAGGGATGTGCCTGATACTTTAAAAATGGATTATTAGATCCTTCCAAATCCTTGAAGGCTTAAAAGGATGCTATACTCGTACAGCAGGAATGGCCAGTGCTGTCAGAGCAAAATCCAGAGGTTATTATCTACAGGTGTCAGTGGTTTGCCTCAGAGTTTCACTGGCTCACTTAAAAGAAAGTTTAAGCATTCAAGTGTATTTGTTTCCATCAGCTACTGGAACAAATCGCCACAAATCTGGTTGCTTAAAACAACACAAATTTATTCTCCTACAATTTTGGAGATCGTAAGTCTAAAATCAGCCCTCACCCTGCTAACGTCAAGGGGTTGGCAGGCCTGTTTTCTGCTGGAGGCAGAGGGGAGAATCTCTCTCCTTGCTTTCTTCAATTCCTTGGCCCCTTCTTCGCATCATGCTGACCTCTTGCTTCCTTCGTCACATCTACTACTCTTCAGTAATCAAGTTACTCTTTCTCTTCCTCATATATTATCTGGCCCACCCAGATAATCCAAGATAATTCCCCCATCTCAAGATCCTTAATTTAATCACACCTGTAAAATCCCTTTTGCCACAATAAAGCAAGATTCACAGGTTCCAGGAATTACAATCTGGATATCTCTGAGAGTCATTATTCAGCCCACCATGCCAAGAACCAGACTTATTCGGCTTCTCACAGATACATTTCAAACAGCTAAATTAATATGGATCCTTTCTCTCCAGATTAATCCGAAAGACTAGTCCCCGAAAACATGGATTCCTCACCTAAACACCCATGTTCCAGGCCACCTGCATCACTCATTGGCTCTGTGGTCATCTAAACCTTCTGTGACTGAGAATCATCCCCTGTAAAATGAAGCTAATAACTTATTTCATACATTTGTTGGAAAATCAAAAAGGTGAGCTATGTGGGGAAGTAAAAGTTAAATTCTCACTCAGTAACCTTATCCCAACAAAATGTTCAGGTGTATGATTATATGCAATAGATAACCAACAACCACAAAAATTATTTCTTATATGCTTCTTTTAAGTCCAGCAATTGAGATCTACGATAGGTATGTGGTTTTTTTTTTATCCTTAGCACAGCCTAGGAGTCATTGAGGTTTATCACCTTGGGCAAATGACTTCACGTGCCCTGGCCTCAACTGCGTGTGAAATTCTAATAGCCAATCAGCCCCTCCCCCTCCCCATCAAAGTCGTATAGGATCAAATAAGATAAGGTAAGTAAAGCATGATGCTTGGTACATGGCATCTCCTGAGTAAATGTTAACTATTACTAGTATTATCCTTCATTTTACAGCAAAGAATACTGAGGTTTAAGGAAAGATTGACTGACCTGCCCAAAGTTAGACTGAGAGCAAGTGGCAATAATGCAGTAACAGGGTTGGAGAACAGGTCAGTTTAACTCTTCTTCCTTCAAAACTAGCTGGACTTGCTAAAATCCAAGATAAGGAGGGCATTCCACCTGACCAGCAGCGTCTGATTTTTGCGGGCAAACAGCTGGAGGATGGCCGCACTCTCTCAGATTATAACATCCAGAAAGAGTCCACCCTGCACTTGGTACTTCGTCTGCGGGGTGGCATCATCGAGCCTTCCCTCCGCCAGCTTGCCCAGAAGTACAACTGTGACAAGATGATATGCCGCAAGTGTTATGCTCGCCTGCATCCCCGTGCTGTCAACTACCGCAAGAAGTGTGGCCATACCAACAACCTACGCCCCAAGGAGAAGGTCAAATAAGGCCTTTCTATCACCTCAGCCCACAGGGCGGCCTCCTGCTCAAACCCCTTGGCACTGCCGCTTCAATAAAGTTTCTCTTTCATTGAAAAAACAAAAACAAAAACAAACAAACAAAAAAAACTAGCTGGACAATGCTGGTCATGTAACCCGTCCTGGGCTCAAGTCTATCATCACGACACTTGAATGATTCCCAGCTCTTTTCTCCAGGAGTGTGAATGACACTGGGCCTGTGGAAGGTTTAATCAATGTATTGGGTGTGGGTAGAATATGAGATTGTTGCAGTGAGGAGAGGCAAGCTCAAATAGTCACTCTTCAGTGTACTTCATCTTCTATTCCGAGGCACAATATTTACTTTGGTATAAAGACAGTACGAGGCACACTGATGGAAATGCTCTGCTGGTGTGCAATAGAGCAGCTGAATCTGAGCACAGTTTTTATTTAAAAAAAAAAAAAAGTCTTTCTACCTAACTGGGAAAACGGGCTAAGCAGCAGCAGTTATCAGCAGAGCACACACCTCATGACTTCATTTCTGGCAGTGGGTGTGGACTGTACATTTTCCTAAACAGCTTTAAAATGCATAAAAATGTATCCTGAGAAAGTCTGCTTTTCCTAGACAGCTTTAAAGACATAATCACTTGTCCTTAGAAAGTTTGCAGAAAGAGAAAAATGTCCCTCATATAACACAAATTATGAGCCCTCTTCATGCTAAAAACTTGTACACTGAAGTTTGACCCAGAAAAAACTTCATGTTGGAAAAGTAGCTTCTTTAGAAATGATTAATTTTGATATTCCACAGGCACAACAAGATTAATAAAAAGGAATTGAGGTTTTACAGATGAGGAAAACCAGAGCTGGCCTCAAATCCCTTATCAACAGAGGAGGTTTAAAACAAAAAAAAAGGGGGGGGGGGGGAGAAAGGAAAAAAAAAGAAAAAAAGGAGAGCATTTTATTGAAAGCAATTAGCATTTGACATGAATATTCAAAACGGGGAAACTGGGCTTTCTGATTTCTGTCTTCACCCCTGGTCACTGGCCAGGTGGGCATCCCCCTACCTTCACCTCTGTCTTCTCATCTCTGCAGAGTTGATCAGATTGAAGGGAACCACCTGGAAAAACTTCAAACTCTTGAGTATCCAAGAAAATGGAAATTTACACACCAACTGCCCCTTCCCTCTCTCTCCTTGATTCTCAGGCTTATGTATGAGACGCTTAAGGGCCCGAGTGCTTTTGGTGTTGAAAATACACTTTGCTGCAAGCCTTGAGAACTATCACCCCGTCTAGCATGCCGCTTCTGATGGAAACAGGCAATGGAACCACGTAAAGAAATCATGCTTCCTCACACAGGCAATGAGGCCGAACACACCACGACTCGATTATTCTCGAAGAAAAAAAAAAAAGATGCCCAATCTAATCAAGCCTCTAGATCTAACTACCTGTTTATAGGAAACAGAGGAGACAGAGTTAAAAGACTACAAGAAACAGCAACCCGACAAGTCCAGACTGTGGGATGTGCTACTGGTCGATGGACCTGCTCTCTCCAACAAATTAGGAGACGAGAAAACAAGAGGGGTGGCGGGTGGGAAGAACAGTTACAGTAAAAAGGAGACCTAAGAGAGGACAAAACCAGCAAAACAATAAGCCTCTGCACAGATGCTCACCATGCACGAAGACAGGCCAGACAGTCGGACTTGAACTCATCAGTCCTCGAGGACTTAAGACCACGAGTACCAGGAACTTCCTCTAGGAAGCCTCAGTAGCCATGTCCGAACACTTAGGTTTAAAGCTTTACTGAATGAAAATGTAATTTGCCTGTATCCAAAGTAATTTCAAAACCCACTTTCATATTCACTTTTAGGATCCGGCTTTGGGAAATGAATAGACATGGCAGTAGCTTTTCACACATATCCAAAGTTAGTGGCAACCTAGCACAGCTACATCTAGTTTAACGTGAAAGTTATTTTATTCTTTGCCTGAGTGTAATGAGCTAAAGACAATATTTAAATAAATATTCAAAATTCTGCACAAATATTATCAGCAATGCCATCCAGTCATTGTTTTTTCTTGTATAATTCCATCTTTTATAGTGGGAATATAACAAATCAATGATATATTGAAAAACTAAAGATTATTTTGCTCCTGAGAACATAATGGGAAAGGACGAAAGACAAGGTCTCTTTCTCTAATCCAGCACAGAAAGTAAAATCTAAAAATAAAACAACCAACTTAAATTTAATTGAATTAAAAAAAAATAAGTAATGCCTATAACCTGATAATTCATAGGTATAAAATTTCCCCAGAAGTAGTCTACAGAAAAGAAACACCTATTTTTTTTACTTATAAGATTTACCTTCTCCCTGCCCTTAGATGTTTCATTTCCATTCAGACCTCAAAAAAACTATCCATTTTTTACTTTTAACAAAAACAATGTATTTTGTGTCACTTTTGATTAAAAATTCCACTATGGCAGTAGTTCTAACTATTGTACTTGTTTTTTCTATCGTCCTTTTTAATGAACTCTTTTCCTATGCACATTAGAAAGTAGGTTTTCCCCCACTACATCTGTCATTTATTTTCTATTCAGGTCTCATCCTTCTCTATGGCATCCAGTTCCACCTTACCCCACTTTCACTAACTCTGACTTTTTAAATTGTTGAGTTATCTCTTGCTTTGCCCACTCCACTCCCCATCACACTTTCATCTGGTAACTTAACCCTCTTTTCCCTTCAGGGAACCACCTCTCTCTAATTCCCAGCTCAGGCTCCGGATGAGTACATGCCTAGGGCCTGGCCAATCAGATCATGGCATTCTCTAGCCACATGACCCAATCCAAGCCAATCAGAGCTTTCTCTGGGTCTTTTGCTGGAGAAAACTAATAGAGAGACATTCTCCTTGTGATGCCGTGTGCCAAAAGCCAGAGCTATTTTGCCACAATAAAGAGAGCCTGCCTGAGAAGGCAGGCAGCCCAGAGGAGAGCAGAGACAAGGGACAATAAAAATGTTCTAATGACAACGTCTGAGCCCCTGAACCTAGAACGGGGTTTTAAAATACAATGCAATAAGCTGCTAAATTCCTCCTTTGACCTATGCCAGTTACAACTGGGGTTCCACAACCTGCTATGGAAAAAGTCTTGTTAATACATAATCTAACAGTTATCTACAGGTCATTCCATTTCTTTTTCAGCAAATACATCAAAACGTGATACCTGTAAATGAATCCCTTCAAAGTCTTACCTTTTGGAAGATGCAGACTTGTCCCAACAATGTTATTATTACTAAAACCTTGTTTATATTCCTCTTTTGAAAGGTTCTTTATAGTCACAGCTCATATGTCTTCACTTCCTACGCTGCCTAGCTGTTTGCCACTATTTTATAGGGGACACATGCTGAGTGTTAACAGCCTGACGATAATCCATGTATAAATCAGCCCTTAGGTACCATCAAGCTTCTCTCATAACTTGCAGTGGCACACAAACCTTGCTTCGCTTCGTATTCAGAACAGTGCTAAGGGATATTTTAAATCCAGTTTCCCACAACAGTTTGGCGAGAACACAGTCCTCCCCAAAAATCACAATGTTTACTGGACCTTACCACTCAGAAGAATATTTTTAGGCATGACTCTCCTTCCTATTTCAATACATACAGACATAGGAACTCATGTTCTGACAGACCACCTCCTCAGACCATCTAGGAAATGTCTGGATCTCCCCCCTTACACATGGTCTGACACTGAAGTGCTAGTTCATCAGTATCCCAATTGTATCTAAATCACTGGGTTCTATATCCTCAATGCTTTGCTCTATAGCAAGAGATTGCTGCTAGCTCTACTGCACAAATGGGTGTCCCAAATCCACCTAAGAGTTGGACCCTGCATTTCACACAGGAAAGATGGAGCAGGATCTTATCAGCCTGGGTTCCCAAAGGTTCACCCGACCCACCTTGCTCTCACATTTTTGAATTGGAAAAATTTACTCAACTGAGCTCAATTACATTAAAAATGTCCTCCCTAAAACCCCAGCATTGAGCACAGGGCTCTTAAGACTAAGATCTCTCCCTCTTCTGCAGTTGAAGTTGAGGGTTGTAGGTATGAAGGCTGTGTACATAATCATCTCTTCTGCAGGTTCTACCCTTCAAACTGATGTCAGCAACACAACAAAGTAATTCAAGGTGAAGAAACAAAGAAAAACCTAAAATGCATCCAAAGGAATCACACTCACTCTCAAAGAGATTTTGAAGCGAGAGGCATTACTGTTAAATATCTTGAAAAGAAGAAAATTACAGGGACATCTGACACAAAACAAAACTTGAAAAACTGTTGAGAAATACCATGTTCTTCAAGAAAGAATTAAAATTTTTTGAAAAGTCAATCTTCTCCAAAATTAATTTTTAAACATGATGCAATCCATTCAACATTCCAATAAAGACTCAAAAAAATAAACTTGTTTTAGAATGGTTTTAGAATCACAGAAAAATTTCTAAGGTAATACAGACAGTTCCCACATCCCTATACACAGTTTCCTCTATTATTAACATCTCACATTAGTATGATTCATTTGTTACAATGAATGAACCAATAGTGATAAAGACTTTCTTTGAAATTAACAAAATGAATCTAAAATTCATCTTAGAATAAACAAGAGATAATAGCCAGAAATAGTTTGGAGAAAAGTACAATGCTAGAGAACTTTCCTATCAGATATTTAAAGACTATAAAATTGTAGGGGAAAAAAAGACCAAACTGATATTGGCAGAAAGAGCCCAACTGATCAAAAGAAGAGAACAAAGAGTCTAGAAATAGATCCAAAGAATTTTATAGGATCCAAGGATTAAGAAAAATAATAGCTAAAATCAATGAGAAAAAGACGAATTATTTAAAATAGTTTGGGGATACTGGCTAGTCATCTAGAAATAAATCAAGGTTAAATACTACTGCCAAATAAATACAGGATGAATTAAGTACTTTAATATAAAAGGTACACCAATAAATAAATAATTTTTAAAAAATCTTGGGATGGGAAAACCTTTTCTAGGTATGACATAAAAGCCCAAAACTTGAAACTATAAAACATCAACTCTATTCAGCCACTGTTCTTTAAAAGCAGCCATAAAAAATACATAACATAATTACCTTTGGTTTGTTGGTGTGGTGAAAACATTTAAGATTTATTTTCTTAGCAACTTTCAGGTATATGACATAGAATTGTTAACTACAGTACCATTCTGTGTGTTAAATGAGATGACAGAGATGTCAACTAACCCTATCGTGGTAATCATCTCGCAATATATAAGCATATCAAATAATCCCACTGTACCCCTTAAACTTACCCAATAATATATCAATGATATCTCAATGAAGGTGAAAAAATACGTAACAAAAACACAAGAACTGATACATTTTACTATATAAATAAAATCTTCTGAGGGGGGAAAAATGCATTCACAGAGTTAAAACAGGAACCAGAGAAAATAGTTGCAGTAAATATGACAAACAAAAGGTTAATATCCTTTTACACAAAGAACTCTTATGAACCAATATTGTTACTAGATGAACTATCCCAGCTCCTAAATAGCGAACCAGCCTCTTTTCTCCCAAGGACATTGTTCCAGCAATTCTGTCCCCTCCCATCATCAGTTTTTCCCCTCTTCTTGACCATTCTCATCATCAGAAAATATGCAGGTAAATCTATCTACATATAAATAAATAAAATAAAATAAAACAAAACAATCAAAACCACCTTCTCCCGACCCTCTGTGTCCATGGAGCTAGAGCCCCATTTCCTCACTCGCCTTTGCAGTAAAACACCAATGAAAGTGCTGTGCATTTATATCCTCGTATGATCTCTTATACCATCTCCATCATGCTTTTGCCCATTCCCTGGAATCTTTGCAGAGGCAACCACAGTTCACAGTTTGTTAAATGTTTCCAGATTTTTTTATTGTTGTTATTGGCAGATAAAAATACCCTCCAATATGTTTTAAAAAGTTATCTCTGGGTGGTGAGATAACAGATAACTTTCCTTTCCTCCTTTATGTTTTGATGTTGCCTGAATTTCTTTCTTTCTTTCTTTCTTTTTTTAATAATAAGTCTGTGTTGCTGTTATAATCAAAAGGAGAAAAAGTTGTTTTCATTTTCGAGGAAGTTACCACCTTAGTCTTAAGAACACTACATCTGTGGCTTTGCCTTTAAAATGAAGAGTTATAAATAAAGCCAGAACTTATTTGCTTTTAATAGGGAAAAAAACCCATTAAAATATACAGTAGTCCTTATTTGAGAGAAAAATTCATCTGGATGGCTTTTTATTAGTGTAGCTTCTATATCAATGTTTTTCTAGCTAGTAGTTATGGTTTGTTTCTTGGGTAGTTGACAAGGAGGACAAACAATGGGTAGAAAGGGTCTCAGAAGGGACCAAGATGGGATCACAGATGTGAGAGGTCTAAAGTACTCCTTTAATTCATGAAAGATAGCCCCCACTCATCTGCTATACCCTCTCCCCCTTACACACACCCACCCACCCACCCACCCCCACACACACACACACACACCCCTTTATCAACAGATTAAAGCCCTCACTCACCCTACCTCATCTGCCTACACTGAGTCCACCAGGCTGCTCATTTCCAGCTTGGCCCTTTAATCACCATCTTTCCTTCCTAGCTTTCCTGCTTAGCTCCTTTCTTCTCCTAATCTGAACGAGTCTGTCATTTCCCCCTCATCTTTACAAGAAGAAAAATAACTCCGTGCTTTAAAAGAAAATAGTTAAGAACACAGTGTGGAGATGGTTAAGCCCATAAAGCCCAAAATCTTTTTTAAGTCAAGTTTTTTTTAAGAGGTTGAAAATATTTTCAAAAGTCAATGCTCTCATGAGGGCTGAAATAAAGGTCATTGCAATAGCCTAGATATTTCAGCATTCGCTGAATTAGGTCTAAGTGGAAGCCAATCTTTGTTATAAAAAAGAAAATGATGCAAATTTATATGTACACATAGAAAAAGGTCTAAAACATATGCAACGTAATAGTAACAGCAGTTTCCCTGGACTACTAGGGGCAGTGTTAATTTCCTCCCCTACGTATTTGTATTTTCAATAATTTATAAACATTACATACATAATTTTTAAAATTAAATACATAATCGAATATGTGCCCAAAGAGAAAAGGGTGGGAAAGGTGAAATATTAGGGAGGAGAAAGTAGCAGCAGGAAAGTGCAAAGTGAAGGCAAAGAGGCAACGGAATTAGTCCCTCTGAGAGGAACAGAGGGCACAGCTTTAAATCAGAATCTCCATCTCCATCCTGCAAACCCACGCGTCCCAGGCTGTGCTCTGCAGAGCAGCCAACAGCTAACCAAGTCCAACGCAAGGCCAGGAACTGCTTACAAGGCATCAACGTAACCACCTGAAAGAAGAAATTAACAACT
Organism: Lyroderma lyra; assembly: GCA_004026885.1. Taxonomy (NCBI): domain Eukaryota; kingdom Metazoa; phylum Chordata; class Mammalia; order Chiroptera; family Megadermatidae; genus Lyroderma; species Lyroderma lyra. The sequence continues at coordinate 38,832 of PVJL010002835.1, read as the reverse complement.
TTTTGCTGGGAGAGGAGGTGGAGGCCTACACTTAGGAATGCTGGGATTCACAGAACAGCTTCTCTCCACCTTCGTTTTTGAGTCTCAAGCTCCAGGAACCACTTAAAAGCAGACTATGTAGTTTTCAAGAAGTAAATCTCTTGGACGAGTACCTTATGTTCACGAGCTGGAGAGAGAAGGTGCTGGGCTGTGCATTGGAACTCCCCGCCAGAGAAGGCAGCTATCTCTTTTGGCACAGGTTCTCAGGGATGAGACCATGTCTAGCGGGGATTTTCTCCAGATTCGACAGCCTTGGCCCTACCCAAACACGCAGCTTTGTTTGCGCCATACATCACTCATCACGGGTCTTTCGTTTTTCCTTTCAAGCATCCACAGGTCAAATACTGTGTGTTCCCAACAGTTTGTGAACTTCTTGGACCAGCAAAGAGACATTCATTTTGCTCAGCACTCCTTTAACATTTCTATTGTGTTCGATTTCCCACTCCCCCTACCCACATCCCCAGAGAATAACTTCTTCCTTGTTTTAATAACTTGGACCACAGTCAAGGTTGATGTGTTTCTCTCCATTTTGCAGGATATTTTCTTGAGGAGAGACAAAACAGAGGCTAACAGACTAGCCAAGGCTTGTGAGCAGCCTTTAAAAAGTCAGCAGCCATTAAGAACACGTAGACAATGTTTTTAAAAGAAATGAAAAGCAGACAACTCAAGGTACCATAAACCAAATTATTCATAAAGGTGGATTAATGCTTAGACAAGATCCCCAGCAATTTTTTTCTCTCACTGGTCCACTTTAAAAATCCAATTTCATTTGTTTGTGGGTGAAGTAAAGGGTCAGAGTTAAAAGAGTGGTTTCATAAAGTACCTTCTCTTTGACTTAAATTGAAATACAATGTTCTCCCATTTGAGGTCATAAAAGTAATTCTGATCCCAATGGGCGTGCAGAGATTTAAAAATGAGGAAAGGTAGGAGACAAGAGTAAATTGGTGGTAAGAGTTTCCTGTTTCATCTCATCTTGCCCATGCTCTTGCTAAAATCCCACCCCACCTTCAGAATACCAACGCTCCCTGACATCTAATGGAAGATGTCACCACAGACATGTTAGCACATGAGGAAACAAGCCTATTCGTTTTATGAAAGAAACATTTTCAAGGAAAGAAGACATGCACAAATATTCAGTGGGGGTTAGAACAAATACTTAGTGGGGGTTAGTCTGAAGTACACAATCTTTTAATAAAAAATTGATAATGCCTCATTTTTATGAGTGATATGGGAATTATATCTTTCGTCTCCAAAACACAAGTCAAATCTCCAGTTTTCCTGTTATAGATCGACCTTGTTGCCATGATTTTTCTTACCACTGATTTCAAATAGTGTCATGGCACAAGTTACTGATTAAAGCAAAAGACGGTTATTTCTATTTCTCTTTATGAAGTTTTTTTTTTCTCAAATGTATTTCCCATGGTCACAGTGCTTTCATGCCATGGCCAAAGAAAAGAAATTCAGTATCATAGAGAGTAATGACATCTATCCAGATTATGCCCCAACCTGGGCAGGAAAAGCCAAACTTTCTACTGCAATAACAAACTCAATTGAATTCAGTTCTCAGCTGTTCATGGGCCTGGAGGAAAAAGCCTAGGAGCCATTCTTTCTAAGAGCTAAAAGAGAGGCAAACTGTGGGTTATGACACACCAATGGGTCGTAAAATTAATCGGTATACCACCGCCAAAATTTTTTGGGGGGATAGTTCCCTGGCTGGGAATCAGAACCCAGGTCGCAGCATTGAGAGCGCCGTAGCCTAGCCACAATCCCACCAGGGAACTCCTAACGTTTTTGAAATGATATGGAATAAAGTAGACAATATCAGCATGCACAGCATGGAGCAAGGGTACTTATTATTTTGTGAAAATTATGGGGGGGTGTGTATGCACACACGTGTATATCGGATCTCAGTGTAAAGGGTATTTCTACTATGCGCACAGTCTAACAAGTTTAAGAAACTCTGACCTAGGGCCCAGATCCTGCATGGAGAAGTGGGCTCCTGTGTGTCTCTGCCGATTCCTCACTATGGGGGCTTGGTTAGGTGACTTAATCTCTCCAGCCTCTCATCTGAAAGATGGATGTGACTAATATCCTAGGACTGTCGGAAGCTCAAAAGAGGAAACATATGTAAAGCCCCTCACACAGGGCCCAATAATGTTAATATCAATTCTTAGATGAGTGTTCAATTCACAAATGGAAGCAGACATTAGCTGACTTACAATACGTTCTAAAGGGACAAATCCACAATTTGAGGGAAGACATTACTAAATTAGATCATTGCATTCTTTTTTTCTCTCCAAAGAGCTGTTCTTCTGTAGAACTATCTATTGGAGCCATTTGATCCTTTTTATAAACTCTCTGAATAACGTTGGTATTCAAGAAATACATTTGATTTCAGCAATCCTTTTACAAAATGTAAGCACCAGAACAATGCAAACTTTTCTAGGTTGGGGGGAGCGGGGGGTTTGTATGGGACTAAAAACAGCAAATTATTCACACTTTATGCTTCATCCTTACAATATAGCTTCTGACTCTTCAGCAAGTGACTAAGACATCTTAAAAGGTATCAAAATTATCTCAATTATGGTAAGACTCAGATTTAAACACATGCCAAGATCCCTTATCTGCAATTTTTGTAATTAAGCAAAAACAAACCCTGTATGCTCCAATAAGAAGAAATTTTAAAAACTGAAACAGACTCACTTCACAACATGTTCTGTCTATTCTTGGCATTTAGTCTGGGGACAGTTGCCGAATTCTGAGTGGAGGAGAGAGAGAAAAGAAAAAGAAAGAGATCCAGAAGGAAAGGGTAGAAACAAAAAGCCAAGAAATATAAGACGAGTTGGGAAGAGCTAGAGAGATGGAATGTTGACATTGTCAGCAGCCCCTTGGATGGAAATGGCGAGAGAGAGAAAATTCCAATCAGCAAAAAGCTTCTTATTTGGGGGTCTCCAGAGAAAAAGTGGAGACTTGGATAAAATAGAAAACTTGGGGGTTGGGGGCAGAGAAAAGGATCTAACAGTAAGTCATAAAAGACAGAAAGCAACTTGGCTGATTATTGAAAGATGATCCACAAAACAGGACCGAGTCAACAAAAGAAAGAAGAGGGACACCTTGGGTCTGGTGTTCAAGCAGAGAAAATGAAATCAAAAGAAATCGTTACAGAAACATCCCAGGGTGCAGGCTATCGGGCTGGGAGAGGCACAGATGTTTGGGAACAAAAGAATCTTTGCAGAAAGTCTGACTATAGACTTGAGGATAAAAATTAAGTTCTCCCTTAAAGAGTTAAAGGTAGAGAAAAATGGAAGTGAAGTACGACTGGAAGACTTGATTGATCTAACAGGACTATGTAATGCTACAAATTTAGCATTTTGTGAAACAGTCACAAGGAAATGAGCAGGGCTCCTACGGCATCACTCTAAACACTGTTTTTACAGGAGTATGTTAATAAGAAATGTCACCACATCCATATTTGCCCACAGGATGTTCACGACACATGAGAAGAGGCAGAGAGACAGAGAGAGAGATTTTTTTCCCATCCCAATGCACCAAAGGCTACCCTGATTACCCAGTCAGTCCTAACTCCTGCATCACCCCCAGGTGCCATCGACAAGGCCTATGTCATTGGCTTTGTCAGCATTGCATTGTCCACTCACTTGCTCTGCCCTTCTGTCCATTTCACTGAGCTGGAGCTCCCAGCAGCAACTCTAGAAGAGAAGAAGAGGTGGGGAATGGGGAATGGAGCATGCATGGCTCTAGCAAGCCCCCAGATCCCCGAATCCAATGAGAAGCCACTAAATACCCAGAGATGTCAAGCTAGCTGTCCAGTGAAGAGTGCTGAACTAAGTCCCCGATCCCACTGGAGCTGAAGGTGGGGTGGAAGGCCCCACAGGGAGGCTGGAAAGAACCCAGGCTTTGGAATCAGATCCGGGCTTCAAGTCCCAGCTCTACCACTTAATATGATTTGAACTTGGGAAGTTACTTAACTCCCTGAGCTTGATTTACTTCTTCAGAAAACAGGGTAACAGTACCTAGGCCTCATAGTGTCATTAGGAAGATTACATGAGGTTCCCTAAAAGATCACCTGATACATCACAGGCGCTTCGTGAGTATCATATCTGAGTGCCTATCAGGTCAGACTTGCTAGACAACTAAAAGCAAGTTCTTTTACTGTTGAAAGCCAGTTCCACCTGCTTTTCTTTTTCTATTTTTCAGGTACTAAGAATTGTCCCTACCTCTGTTTGATAGCTGTGTTTCCTACTGTGGGTGTATATTGAGTGTGAAGCAAACCTGTTCGTGCATCCAGGTGTGAGCACGTGTGACTTTGGATTGCCCAAATCGTCATTACTCGAATGCTGGATTCTGAATCCTGGACTTTGTAAACTCAAAAGATTTCTTGATAAGATAATGTAATGCTTAACATCTGTGATAGCACTAGCAAAACATAAACATTCACTTGAGGTTGAATGGCCACAGCTTTGAAGAACTCTTAAAAATTCAGTAAGTAAAGGCCATGTCAAGTTTTCCAAATATTCTCAACTCCCCTCTTCCAGATAAAAACATCCCCTATGTATATTCCTGAAAATTTAATATTGAACACAACCCACCAACCAGGGGTGGGCGGCAAAAGCATGTTGATGCTCATTCACCTAAAACTGTACTCTCTTTATAAGTTACAAGCACTTTTAAAATGGTTCAAATAGGTGTAAGTTACTGTTTAAGGGCCATGGAATAGAGAAGATCTTACCCCTTTAATGTGGCTCCTAAATTCATCTGATTCCAGGTCATGCATTCAAGCTGGGAGGTCATCTGGTATAAATTGTCACTGTTAGAAAAACATCCAGAGTTAGAAATGCATAGCTACTAAAAATTTCTGCAATTGTTTCTTCAAAAAGCAATGGAGTTTTCATTTCTTTACAGCGCAAGTCTCCATGTTATCCAGAAAAGACAGAATCTGTGAGTCCAAAACAATCTTCATTTCATTCTGCTGATCTCTGCAAAGTTACTCACTTCACATACAGCAGAAAGGATGGGAGAGTAATTTGGAAGCCTTTAAGAAACCTTAGTATAGCAAACATTGAAGTTTCTAAAGAGGTATTAAACCTTTGAAGGGAAGAGGCTAAAGGAAGTGGAAACTTTGAAAGGCAACACAGGCTGGATAACTCAACATTAAAGTTAAAAGCCTGGAGCTGAAAGTAAAAAGACAGCAGATTAATTATTCGTGAAAAGGCCATTAAGTTGTTTTAATCAAAAGGATAAGTATCATGTGGATTATGAGGGCCTGAGAAGGCAAGGAGTGATGGGTGATGGATGGTCTAATACTCAAGGATGTGACAAGCAAGATAAACTCTATGCACAACTGAAGGAATCATTCTCTATAAATATTATTTCTGCTACAAGTCAAATGGAGTTGTTATTTTTTTTAAAAAAAGGCCCCAACCCAATTCTGTGAGGGAAAACAATGGCTGATCATTTACATTAAGACTCCACAGGAGAAATACAGTCATGTAATCCAATTAAAAGTTGTTCTCTCCCCACTCCTTTTTTTGTTTTGTTTTGCATGTACACCTCTTACAAACATCTTTATTACATCTTTCCATCTTTATTTATTAGTTATCTATTTTCTATTTATCTCATTCCTAGAAAACTAGTACATAAATCAATCAGCAGGCATCTCCTAAATTACCCAACTCTATTAGGAATGAATTTAGTCCTGAACTGAAGTGGTTAATTGTGAAATTTGAAACCAGAGAGATTAATGGCTTGTCTGGGAACCCCTGATCTAAACACATTACAGAAGAACATTCTCACTCTACCTTCATGGCAGAAGTGAAAAGAGGTAAGAAGCTTTTAATATCTAATGTGCGATACCAGATTGCAAATTCTGGACAGTCTCGGTCTTGTCATGGCATTCCTTTGGGTTGCTTCATCCATTGGGCAGAGGCAACGCCAAAGTTTAATCAAGAGAAAGTTTTGTCAGGGTGACCAAACTGGGAAATTACAGCAACTTGGAATAAATGAACACTGTTTTCTCTCTCTCTCTCTCAGCAAACCTTGATAAATCATGGCCGAGTCCATCTGCCTCTCATCTAATCATTCTGAAAATTATTTGCAATGCTTCAGCGGGTGGGTGCAGAGGACAGGGAGGCAATCAGATTCCAGGAGGGAATTTTACATAGGAAATGTGAAGTGACTTCAATCTGAAAGTATGTGTAGTTTCATTAGTCAGTGTATATCTGGACCCCATCATTCATCCCCATGTCTGACTGACTATTATGCTACCACAATATCCTACCTATCAATGGGGAAAAACGGGTTAGTTTCTCCTACGGGTTTCCCCGTTTGCAGCAGCAGCTCGTGCTGGTCTGTGCCACTTCGTTTCTCAATTCCACAAATTCTTGCTGGAAGGCCAGTGTAATTAATTCCTGAAGGACCCCAATTTTTATTAGAAGTGCCAGCCTGCTGCACTGAACACGGGAGAGTTTCGTGAACTTTCTTTGGGCTGACAGTTCATTAATAAGCAGCCTCCTCCACAATCTCTACTGGTTTTTGTTCTCTTGCGCCTTTTCATCAAGCAATCCATTTATTAATCTTGCCATTAATCTCAGCCAACAGGCATTGTATTCCCTAGGCAGCCCTATATTTTTGTCACTAATTTTTTAAAAAATTGCTCACCAACTGAAATCACTCAGCTGCAGCTGACAATTTTCCTGGGCCCTATTGGGAGGTAAAATCTTTCTGAAATGATTTCATCCTTGCCCAAGACTAAGAAAATCCTCATTTTCAAGAGAGCCAAGAAACAAGATGAGTGACAGAAGGTTACACATGTGGGTTAATGAGTCTCAAATATCTAACTTGATGATTTAAGGAATTTTCTCACAGATTTGAAAAACAGTCCAAGAGGTTCCTAAGGGTCTCTATGAGGAAGTACCCCCAAAAGGAAGTATTGTAAGGACATTTTCTTGGCTCCTAGGAAGCAAACTTTCTCAAATACAAGGTCTATGTCTTACACATATTTGCATGTGCCTCTTCCTAGTAGGTGCTTAACAAATAAATATCTCTACTGCACTGTTCAGTATAGTAGCCACTAGTCACAGGTGGCTATTGAGCACTTGAAATATGGCTAGTGACACACACTGAAATAAGATTTTGAGTATATTGGGTTAAATAGAATATTACAAAATTAATTTCATTATTTCTAGCAAATTTCACATTGCATGTATGGCTTGCACTATGTTTCTATTCAACAGTGCTACTCTCTAAGTTTTAGGACCTTGAGAAAATCACTTCAACTCTCCACACCTCAGTTTTCTCATCTGCCAAATGGGAATATTGATCTCAATCAGTTTAACTTTACAGGGATGTTATAAAGCTGTACCAGTGGCTCTTTGAGGACTCTACAGATAGAAGTGTTAAATTTTTTTCTGATCTATCAAATTTTGCACAGTACTATCACAGATCTCCAGTAATCTTCACAACAGCTTTGTGGGACAGGTTTAAGTACGATCCCCACTTATCAGAGGAGGTCTGGGCCTGAGAGAGGTGCCAAGCGCTGACTTACCCAATGCCCCCACCCCACTCTGCCCTGCCCCTTGAAGGCTTCAGGCATCATTTGGCTCTGAGCCTGATCCTCTCACCGACATTTAAATTAAGTTCATCCAACTGCAGCCCAGGACGGCTCTGAACGCGGCCCAACACAAATTCATGAGCTTCCTTAAAGCATTATGAGATTTTTTTGCTTTTTAAAAAAATTTTTTAGCTCATCAGCTGTTGTTAGTGTATTTTACGTGGGGCCCGAGACAATTCTTCTTCCAGTGTGGCTCGGGGAATCTAAAAGATTAGACACCCTTGATAAATAATAGTAATAATAACAGTGTAACACAGACAAGAGTCTGGAGGTGAAAGAGGATATGTTCAAGAGAACAGGATAACCTACTCTGTCTCCACAAAATCACAAAAATGCAAGATGCCCAACACATCCTCTTCAGCTATGTCAGGACAGCGTGCCAAGATCTTAGTAGGAGCCCCAATTCTTGATTTTAGTAGTCCTGGTAGCCCAGCTTGTACACCCTCAGAAGGTAGAGGGGAGGTGGGATGGGTGGATGAGGGTGAAGGACTTTCAGAAAATCCCTAAGCTACTAATAGGCTTCCCGAGGCCAGCGATAGGGTCAGAGCACGATTTTATCCACATCCTGCCTGTGTTGGCCGGGGCTCCTCAGCAGCTCAGACACTCAGCTTGGCTGGCACCACCTTTCCACTGGAAGTCAGTGACAGCAATGACAATAACTGCTGCTGGGGAGAGGACAAAATGTGAGCTCCAGCTAAAAATACTGGGCCTGAGCATGCTCAGGCTCTCATCTCTTTGGGCAATCGGTCAACACCCAACTGTGTCATCATGAAAGCCTACGGAAAGCAGCAGCACCAGTCAAAGAATACGTGGCCTCTTACAAATAAAGCATCTAATCACTAAATAACCACTGTAGGTGTCAACCACTTCATTCCCAGGGGAGATCAGATAAGCAGGTGGTTTTGCTCAGAGTGACCACAGTGGTCACGTAGGCGTTTCAGCTCCCTGTCAAACTCTGTCTGTTCGGAAGTGAACTCTGAAATTGCAGGTTGCCAAAACATATTCTGAAAGTCATATATATATTTAAGTAGGTCTTTTAAGAAAAAAAGTCACTTGTTTCCTATGTACAAAAAAAAAAAAAGTCACTTGTTTCCTATGAAGAAATGTCTGAAGTTGGAGGCAAGAAAGAGAGGAAAGAAACTTCTATAACTGGGATTAATGCAAGTTGGAGTGAAATAAAAGGAAGTCAGTCCTAGCAAAAAGGGGAACTTAAAAGGAAATCAGTAGTAGATCATATAGAGTTTGTTTTGGCCTGGACTGCAGTATTACTGAGTTCCTGACCTCTGCACAAATAGAAAAGAAGAAGAAAGCCCCCGGCTATTATCTGGACTAGAACTCCTCCACTCTTCAAATACATGTGTAATTCAAGTACATTTTCATCTTTAAGCGTGTTTACTACATTCAGCAGAACAAGGTAGAAGAGTTCATGTCACCACTGGAATGAAACCACAGAACCTGGTTGAGACTGGAGTTGCCTCTGCCAGATGGTTGCCTGCTGGCAAAGTAACATCTTGGTGGAAGAGAGGAGTTTCCCCACGGGATTTTTTTTTTTTAAACCAAACAAGGAAAAGGCAGATAGAACCGGCAACCGTGATCAGAATCTCTGTCTCCAGCGTTTGCTGCAATAACTCTGCCCCACACCAACAGAGAGGCCTCTTAGGGGTTTACCTCCACCTGATAACCAAGGCTCGTGTACAAAGGCTGCAGCCAGACTTCCACGCAGTCATCTTCCTGCATTTTTCCCTCTGAGGCGCCGTGGGGGCTGCCTGTTGAGAAGTCTCTGCCCAGCAGGCCTTGGTGAATAATTATTTTACAGTCAATCTCTCGGTATTGTAATTTCTCTCGAGCTCACCAGTTAACCAAAGAAAAACCCCACTGGGGATTCAACTTCTATTAATAAACACTTGGTCAGCACAAAAGTTGCCGGAATACTTGAAACTAGATTTTTCCCCCTCCCTGGAGACAAGTCCAGTGCAAGCCTTTGGCTTTGCTAACACTGCCCACCACCCTGGAAACCATTCCAGACTTTCTGCCTTCATGCCTACCTATGTGGGAAACACATGCCAGTATTGTCTCAAGTGAAACTTGCACACCTCGTAAAGTGACTTAGAGATCCGAGTGAAAGGGGGCCTCATCAATAATGACCGTATTTCCTTGGGCAGGCACTGTCTTCTGACTTCCTTCTGTGTTGAAGGCTAACCTGAAGGTAGATTGTAACAAACTTCTGACCTGGATTTCTCAGAAACTCGATGGCCGCTAAGGAAGTTTCTCTCCCATGAAAGACAATCTACTGGTATCACTGGCTCCACTGTCAACATCACCTTTTGTGAATCATCCACATTCAATTAGAAATATTCTGATCAAATATATGGCGATGGAAGGAGAGCTGACTCTGGGACGTGAGCACACAATGCAACACGCAGATGATGTATTACAGAACCTACATAATTTTACTAACCAATGTCACCCCAATAAATTTAATTTAAAAATTCAAATCAGCAGTTACTGCTTCCCCAACTGCTAAAGGGCAAAAGGCAAATTCTCATTTATTATACATCGGTAGCACCGTTGCTAAAGAAGGATATGCAAACCATATAAAAGAGTAAAAAGAAAGGAAAAGAAGCAGAAGGTCTAAAACAATAGTGTTCATGGAATAATCTTCCAACGTAGTGCACAGAAGTCCTTTTGGAAGTAGCTGTGAGCATCGACCTGTGCCATGGCACAGTCACTGGTTGGAGGCCCCAAGTAGGTCAGCCATCAAGCAGGCAGAGGAGGCTTATGGAAGAGGATTCAAAAGAAATGAGCAGGAAAGACCCAGCTAGCTGCCTGTCCTAGGCAGAAGTCAGGGGGGAATGACATATGAGGTCAGACAATTAATTGCACGAACTCATCCTAGAAAAAGGGCTACAAACGTCACTGCTCAGTATCACCACGGTCACCTTAAGAAGTACTCCCCTTGGGAAGCCATGCACCGATGCCAGTGCCTAGTCCACCCTTCAAAGCAGTTTGGGAATTATTTTTCTAGAATGGCCATCAAAGCTGTCGTTGTAGCCGAAATCTGACAATTAAGTTCACGAACTTGCCACCATGTGCTTATCACGGTACAAACAACTTGGTAAGGTGTCATAACTTTGGCAAGATACGACGACAGCTTTGATGTTTATTCCAGAAAAAGAGTTCCAAAACTGCTTTGAAGGGTGGACTAGGTACTGGCCTCGGTGCATGGCTCCCAAAGGGAGTACTTCGAAGGTGACTGTAGTGATAGTCAGCAATGAGGTATCTAGCCCTTTTTCTAGAATGAGGTCACGTAAGTAATTGTCGGACCCCGTATGCTTAGTGAGTGTGGACTTCACTACTCTCTCCCCTCAGGACAGCATGGCATCCAATCTTCCCTGGGATATTGCCTCTGAGCAAGCAAAAACCATGGTGGCCTGGAAGCAGTCATTCCTCTGGGGTCTGGATGGATAAGGAGCAAGGTCTCTGCCCTGGGTCTTCTCTAGGTGCCTGCACTGAACTTCACCCCAACAATTCATGCCCAGTGGTAAAGGCAAAGCTAGAAGAGTCTGCAATTTGAAAGACAGAGCTACTTTGTGAGGTGGGATCTCAGGAGAAAGCACAAGTTGGCTCCAACAGTACTCCCCAGGGAAACACTGCCCCCAATCCACTAAGCACCTACTGTTGAAAGCTATGGGTAAAACTAATGAATAATGGGCTTCCCTCACAACGGTGGGAAATAAAGGCCTTTCTCTAGTGAGGCCTAGGAAAGATGTCACCTTTGGAAAGAGGACAGCACTTATGCATCAGGAGAGGCAGTGGTAGGAGGATGGATTCTCAAGCCTCACTACCTGAATTTGAACACCAGCTCTGTCCCTTACTGTGTCACACTGGGCACATTCTTCACAGGACCTTAGATTCCTCCTCTGCGAAGTGGGGGTGATAACCTATTGCCAACCTCAAAGGTCATTACATGGATTAAGTAAGTTAATGGTTGTAAAGTGCTTAGAATGGTGCCTAGATGTAGTAAGTCTACATGAGCGTTTGCTCTTATCGTTAATTAGCACAAATGCTGGCATGGACTGTATAAAGGGAATATTTTAGGTGGAGGACCATGGGCAGCCTGCAATCCTGCAGTGATTCAGAGCACGATGGGCTGTAAGGTCAGAGAGACTGGTTCTGATTCCCACTTGTTGTGTGACCTTGGAAAAATTACTTGGGAGTCTCTAAACCTATGTGCTCTTCAGCAGCGTGGAAATTAGAGGACCTACCTAATAAAATAATCATAAGAATTAAATGAGTGAACTGAGAGAAGCACTTAGCACCATGCCCAACAGCACACAGTCAGCCTGCAGTAGCTCCTAATTGTGTTACAGGGACTCATGCTTCCACCCAGCTATGATCACTGGGGCTAAAATCTGGTTTCATAAGCCTTAACGACTTAAAAAAAAGAAGAACTCTACCCACATTCAATATGTGAGGGGCAGGGAGGATGGGGAAACCATCTCCTACCACTTCCCATAAGTTGACCGGGGGCATTTCTCCTCATGACTGACTTACACCTACACACAAAGATGTACAGCTGTAACTCCTCAGAGCTGTGACCCGAGAGAGAGGAGAGAACTTACGTGATTCTCTCATTGCATAGTTCCCTCCTAACAAGGCGAGAATTCTGAGAATTTCCTCCAACCATTGTACACCTCTTATTTCATGTCTGTATATGTACCACTGCGTTATGATGAGAAGGGAGACTAAATCCAAGATTGAGAAGACAAGAGTTGAGAAAGCAGGGAGAAGTCGAGAAGCCTGCTTCAGGGGGTCAAGTGCAATGAGGCAAACAAAATACAAGCAAGCCTTTCCCAGGAGGACCTGATTTTAGATAGAAAAGGAATGGAGCCAGGGACCAGCAGAAGCACCACGGAATATCTAAAACCCAAAAGTTAAATTATGAAATGATTGAACTTTAGTCCTATGTTCTATGCTTTTCCAAATGTTATTAATATAATATGTTCTCAGAAGTGCTTTAAGTACCCTTTCAAACTTTTTTAGGAGTAGGAAAGAACAATGTGATGTAACTATAGTCATTTTGGTGCACAGACCCAATTTTAAAATATCCCTGCACCTGTCCCCTCATCACTGCTGCCGGGGAAGTACCTGTCCTTTAAAGAGTGATTAGAGACGTTGTTAGAGTTGATAGAGCTTCAAAGACTCAGTACAAACTTCGAGGGAGCAAAGTCTTTGCCTATCGGGGTCACAAGTTCTCTTTTAGGAGATGTTTCTGCTTGGGCCATGTTCTGTAACAGGAGAAAATGGTATTTTTATGGCATTCATATAAAAATGAGGAGCAAATAAAGTTCCAAGTATGTAGAAAGAAAAAAGGGATAAGCAAATATTTCCAAAAGATGAACCTGACAACATTGCTTTATACCGTGGCCAATTAGAAGTTGGATTAGAAAATGTGAACGTTCTATGCATAAAATGCAATCCAAGTGACTTGTTCTACTTCGATAGTAACCCCAAATTCAGCGCTAAGTTAAACTGCAGCACCACAGGGACTCAGTTCGGAAAATTGCTATTAAAAGTGATTGTGATCGCTTTATCCTTGACTCCTAGTCTTTGTAGGCAGCTCGGTCCCTTCCCATTGTCCCACGAGGTGGGTCTGTGCTTAGAGTAAAGAAGAGTAAGAAATGAGTGTGGCTGCCTGTCACTACTGAACCAGACCCCAATGGCCTCTCAGTCCCCAACCCCCAGGAGGTATCCTGGCCCATCGCGGGTATCAAAGTCTTCCTCTCAGCCTGGGGTGAGGCACCAATCTGGGGCCAAGGAGGGAGGCGTGGGCCAAGGTCATCCCACAGGGAACCATTCTAACTGCACCCCCAATTGCTACTTGAGTAAGAACAGCAATGCCACTGTGGCAATAGGCAGGAGCAGCTCCTCAAGAAGGAAGGTGATGGCCCCTTGGCCCCAGTTCTGCTAGGGGAGGAGGGTCACAACAGAGAAAGCTTGGGGATTTGGCATCCAGGCCAGAAACCTGACTCGGGGAGGGGAGGCGCAGAGCCGGCGGGCCAGGGGCAGGACACTGGGCCTGGGGTGTCAAGGCGCAGCGGGGCTCAAGCTAAGGAGGGAGAAAAGCCAGGGGAAGAGATGTGACCAGTCCACCTCTACCTGTGCGACCAGGAAGGGAGCAAGGGAGGGAGCAGGAAGAGAGGAAAGAGAGAGAGGGAGAAAAGAAAGAGAAAAAGAAAAAAAAGCGATCTTCGATCCAAGATCCGATTATAGACGCCGGATTTTCCAATCCGACGGAAAGGTTTCCAAAGTCGGCGCCCGGGGCGCCCAGAGGCAGAGGCGGCGGGCCCCTCCGTCCGCCGGGGATAAGCAGGCGAGTCCCGGCTCCACTCCCCGAGTGCGCCCGGACTTCGGGATGTGCCCCTGCGGGCTCGGGAGCCAAGACTTCTGCCCCTCCTCCACCTGTGGGACTTGAGGTCCCCCAGGCGCGGCCATTCCCCCCACCCAATCTCTCAGGGCCGGAGCTTTTCCTTCCTTCATTACCTCACTACCTCCTTCCCTTGACGTCAGCCCCCAGCCCTGGAGCGGAGGGGAGGGAGGATGGAGAGGAGTTCGGAGGCAGTCGGTATCAGGATCCCCGCGGCCCCGGGGTGGGGGGGCGGAGTATGAGGTAATGCGCGCCCAATCCCCAGCCGCCAAGGCCGCGAGCGACCCCCCCCCCCGTCCCACCCCTCCCCCCGGCGCGACCCGGTGTGCGCACCAGTTACTAGGCAACCCTATCGGAGACGCGGGATGCCGGCCAAGTTCACCCAAAGTTGAAGAATAAATTTGGGGAAGAGTAGGTGGAGGGTGGAGCGAGGGCCCAGAAAGGTACCGGGGACAGGAAAAAGGCTTCTAAGGACAAGACGCTGTCTTCCCCTCCTGGGGACAGGAAGGGCGGGCGGGCGCTGGACACGGCTGCGACCCGACCACAGGGCCACACACAGCCCGGGACCCTGACCCAGCGCCTAGCCCGAAGCCCACGAAGCGCTGCCACGGCCCCGGCGCGGAGGGACGGGTGGGGGAAAGCCGCTGCCCGAGGGCATGCGCCCTCGCGGTGGTCCCGGAGAGGGGCGGCGGGCGGCGGGCCGCTCCTAGCAGTAACCGCGCTCATTCCCACTCCAAATAAGAACGCGGACACGGGGACTTGCTCCCCTCAGAGCCCGGAGGTCCGTTTTCACTTGCGCTAAGTAGCGGAGTGGGCACAGGCGTGCAGGACCCTGCGCGCCCGGGGCCCGCGCCGCCCCGCCCCGCCCCGCCTACCTGCTGTAGGGCGTCCTCAGCAGCAGGGCCTGGCTGCCGGTGCAGCTGTCGGTGGGGGTGTGGCAGCCGTAGACGGGGGGCGGCACCGAGTACTGCTGCTCGCCTGCAGGGAGTCGGGGAGAGCGGAGTGAGCGCGCCCCGAGGGCTGGGGGTTGGCGGCGCCGGGCAGGGACCAGGGGTCAGTGCATCCTGAGCTGGACTCCGAGGCTAAACTGGTGGCGACGGGGCCTGGTGTCCAGAGAACTGGTGTCCAGACCGTAGAGCTAAGCTGCTCTCTTTCCGTTCCCTTAGCAGTCACCGCCCAGGACCCCTCAAAGCCCCTCGGAACACACAGACTTGTCTGAGTAGAGCTGTCCCCCACAGACTGGGGTTGGGGAGGGACTTAATCTTTTCTTTTAAATTGCGTCAGATCGGGCTAATTAGTTCTTGAAACCCCCTTTAGATGTCCTCTTCTCCCTTCCCCAGTGTGCTGAATAGGACACGGGGGCGGGGGAGGTGAAGGGGAGAAGGACCCCGCGTCGTCCCACCTGCTTACCCAGCGTGCCCTGTTGGCCCATGGGGTCCTCGTGCTTGAAGGAGTGGTTGGGGAACTGCGCCGCGTGGTGCGAGGGCGTGTGGCCGTAGCTGGGAGTCCCGTCGAAGGTCACTGTGCTGTAGCCTGTGGGCGCGGCGGACAGAAGCACAGCGTCAACCGGGAGGCAGGGGCTGGGGTCTGAACCAGAAGCCGCGCCGAGCAGCGCTCGGGCCCCCATTCGGGTCCCAGGTGAGGGCTATCCCGCCCCAGCCGCCTCCAGAACTTTCCGCGGGAAGCCGGTCCCAAGCCGCAAGGTGTGATCTCGCGACGGGTCCCCCGACTTGCCCCAAGTACAGCTGAGCTGCCCGCCGCTTCCCAGTTTCTTTCGGCCCCCGCCTTCCCCCGAGTCTGCCACTTCGGCACCGAACCTCCCGCGAGGAAGCCGCCCAGCGCTCGGGGGGCGGGGGGGGGGGGCGAGCGGTTCTCCCCCAGAACCGACCGTGGCGGCTCCGAAGCAGGGGCCGCGCGGGCGAGCGAAGTGGATCCGCTCGGCTGACCCAGCGCTGACTCGGAGCCGTAAATCAGGGCCCGGCGCACCAACCTGCCTTAATTACTCGGAGCCAGTTAAACGGGGACGGTAATTACAAAGTAATGCTATCTGTCTGGGCTGAGCCACCCGCCACCACGACACCACCCCTCGGGAAAGCTGGCGAGGGGGGCAAGGAGCCCTTCCCGGTGGACCCTGCGTCCTCCTCCCCTCGCGTCCAGCGGGCCCGACTTCCCGGTGCCCCCGGCTGGGACGCCTGTTTCTTTTAGACGCCTGTGCCTGACACTGTACCTTCACCTCCGTGGCAGTGCACAGGTCCTCTGCCTCAGTTTCCCTGCCAAGGAACCGAGAGCAATACCACCCGTATTCTTCTTCCCCAACTCTCCGAAGGTGAGAGAAAAAAGTGGTGTCTATCGAAAAACGTGGTCTCCTTCTACGATTATGTTATTTAATTGTTTTAAACATCTACCCCAACAGTTGATACTTGACAACTCTGGGTGTCAAGTATCCTCTGGCTCAGATAAGGATCGGCCCTGGGGCCTGAACACAATGGTAGGATCCGCTCCTTCTATCTCCAGAGCCTCTGGCCTGAGGTCCCCGCCAAGTGGAGAATGAAATTGGCCCAAGGACTCCCTGGAGGACCCCAGTCCCACTCCACACCACCACCCCCCAAAACACACACAGACACACAGCCACTGCCTGGGGCTGCAAACCTCACTAGATTCTTGGGAATGGGGTGAGTCTCCACCCCCCTACTATTGTCCCAGGCATGATCTGCAACAAGTGTCCAGAAGACTTAGGCTGGACAGAGAAAGAAGGCTGTTACCCTTAGAAACACAACCCCCAAAACAGAAACCGGGCTTCATGGCTCATTCTGGGGAATGTGTCGTGTTAGAGTATACTTAGGGTGGGGAGGGTGGGGCAGGTCTTAATTACCGGACAATCCGGGCAGGCCAAGTCCCACAGATCGGCACCACAGGTTGACAACTGAAGAAGGCACCAGCCTGTACAGCCTGCATGACCCCAGAGGCCTCCATTTCCAGCCTGCTAAGTGGGCGAAGATAACCCCCGCCCCGGTTTGCCGGCAGGCGTGCGTGCGCACGCTTGGGCTTCCAGGCGCTTCCTTTTTAGGAGCCGAGGCCAGGCCCTGCTAGCGGCCTGGCAATGCGCTTAAAAACGAAATTTGGCTCCGAGCACCCAATGTTGCAGAAAGAAGGCGGAATTTTGAAAGGGCATTTTTTTTTAAGAGGAGGAGAAACAGAAGCGACAAAGAAATTGTCTCTAAACGAACCCTTCTCCATTCCTGAGCCGGTGAATAGTGGGCAGTGGCCGCGGGTCCTGCGCTGTCCTCGGAGGCTGGGCTCTGCAACTGTCGGTGCCCGGCAAGGGTCAAGAGGTGTGGGCTGCAGCGTCGCCTTCACGCCGGGTGAGGCTCCCAAGGCCCCTTCCCAGATAAGACAATCAGGCCCCTGTGGGCAGGGGCTGGCCTCCAACCTCCTCCTTCAGGTCCCCCGGAAGGGGCGATGGAGAAAGCTCCGGCAGGGAGGAGGGAGGGCTCTTTTCATTAGAAGCTTATCGGGGCTGATTAGAGCCCACTATCCTGGGCCTGACCCGCGGAACGCGGGTGCGGGGGCCGGGACAGGGACAGCTGCGTGCAGGAAGGGCCAGCGTGTTCAAAGCCTCCTTGTCCGTGCCTCCAGCGTCCAAGGTAGAGCCTTTCCCACAGTCTCAGCCCGGGAGAGGGCAACCTTGACCGCACGGAGCAGCGAGGCACGCTCTGTGCCTCCCTCCCCCGCGTGGGGCAGCAGGGGAACCGGGGAACCGCCTGGCCGCACTGCCCCCCCCCCAGCGGAGGGGTGCCGTGGACAGCGGTCTCAGTCAGCAAGGTGGTGGGTCAGAAGGCTGATATTGACGACGCCCCAGCTGCAGCAAAATGTGGGGAAATCTGTTTGACAACGAAATGATCTTTTCCGTGCGACCCAAGGCGGGGAGCCCTTGGCCTTTGGGTCAAGCTGGTCTCCCCAGTGACCCTAGGGTGTTGGGTGATGCCAAGTCCTCCTTCTGACCCAGGGTTCTGCGGGCCAACGGGGGCTGGGGGTATCCATCTGACAATCTTTTTATTCCCCTCCCTAAACTCTGAACTTAATCTGGGGATACCCAAGTCCTCACCCCACTTCTGCCCTGACAAACCCCCAACCCTCACACACAGGCTGCAGTGGGTTTGGGTTCAGTGCCCATCCAGCAGGGCAGAGGAAATCCATTTCCACAGTGGGCCAACATCTCTAGAAAAGAATGTGCAAATAGCCTAAATGTTCTGGATTTGAGTCCCAGCTCTGTCACAGAATGAGACCTCTTACACACCTAATCTCTTAGAACCTAAATTTTCCTGTCCAAAAAAAGGGGGTCCTCCAGTGTCAGGCTGCCAGCTTCTTGCAAAGCTTGAGGCGCGCTAATTGTCTTAACATTCAATCCCCAGTGCCTGGCACAGAATAGGTGCTCAATAAATGTTTGCTGAATTAATGTTCAATAAATGTCTGCTGAATTAGAAGATTGAGACATCAGCTATAAATGTTTTTAAGAAATAGGAAAAAAAACGTATTTAAGTTAACAGGGGAAAAATTCAAATGAGGTTTGATGCCTGGGGTGGAGAGGAGGTGAGAGGGTGTCAGCAATTGTCTCCTACAGGCCAGTGCTAGGCTGCCCTGTGTGGGGACAGGGATCCAGGTCTTGACTCCTCAGGTCTGCTGGAGTTTAACCTCAGGCCTTCCGATAGCCATTCCCACACTTTGGGGAAGGAGCTGATGACGTCCTTGCTTCCCCCAGCCCAAGCCTCCCACCAGGCCCTGCGTCCCTGGAAGAGCTGCAGAAA
This sequence comes from Lyroderma lyra, assembly GCA_004026885.1. Lineage (NCBI taxonomy): Eukaryota > Metazoa > Chordata > Mammalia > Chiroptera > Megadermatidae > Lyroderma > Lyroderma lyra. The sequence continues at coordinate 19,934 of PVJL010002835.1, read as the reverse complement.
CCCCAGAAATGAAGAGAATAAATCCCGACTCTCCAGGCCTCGGGTCCCACCCTGACTGCGATGCCAGGGCTGAGGCTGGACCAGCTTCTGACACTCCAGGACAACTCCCAACTGCTGAGTGTTCCCAGGGGCTCACTGCAAGAGAAAACCTAAGCCTGCAAGCAGAACCAGGCTTACAGGCTGTGGCCTGAGCTGGGACCAGCCCTCTGCTGGGCTCGTCCTCAGGGTGGAGAGGAGGAAACTCCTTCACCTGCGAGTCCGAGTCCGGTCCCTAGTTCTCAAACCTCTTTCTTGTGGCTGCTTGGCTTATCGACCAGAAAGTAAGATTTTGCCCTTAAGTGCTGGGAGGTCCAGTCTGCTACCCCACCCCATGCTGGGCTAATGGCATCTTAGGCACTAGACCTGTTAGAAGGCTGGATACAGGGGCCCAAATAAAACGACAGAACCCAGGTTCCAAAATCCTCCCAGTACCTAGATAGTCTCAAATACAAATAATGGCACAGTTATTTTGTGGCGGGGGGACTTCAATCAAATGACTTTCCAAGCTTCTCCACACAGCATGCGTCCACACAGAGACACTCACATGGCACGCCTGCCTGCCTGCCTGTCCTCGCCAGGTGGCCCCGTCACGTTAAAGTGGGCTGCTCTGCATTCTGTGTTTACAGCCCAAAGCTGAGGGAAAGTGGACTTCTGCATTGTAGCATAGCACTTCAGGTGAGACCCAATCTCCAGGTTGTCCATCTCAGTTCCCCTCTTACAGATGGGGAAACTGAGACCTGTTGATTTGCCAAAGGTAACACCAGCCTTTGAATTAAAGATGGCACTGTAAAAGAACCCAAGGCCAACGATGAACACGGCGCTATTCCAACACCCTTTGAGTCAGAAACACTAATTTTATTCACAAAAGACCTACAGTGGAGAGACCCCGTGGGTCTGCTTAGGATTCCTCCATGGGACACGGATCCCAGACTCCCCGGGCAAAGAGAGGAGAGCGGTTTAGCTTTTGCCAGGGCTTCTGGTGGGCCAGATAGGTGCTCCTGGCTAACCTAAGGGAGGGACAGACCGCCTGGAGACAGCAGTTTGGAAGGTGAGCACGACCTCAGACCTCAGGAATAACAGAGCCCTTGCGCCGCGCCTTGGGAGACCCAGCACCTCCTCCAAACACTCTGCTTCTCTCGTCCCACGCATTCCAGAAATATCCCAGTCCCCAGGCCCGTGCAAAATTTTGCTCCAGAAAAAGCATCCGCCATTGTATTTGTAAAGCACGTCCTAAAACGTCGAATCAACCCGAATTGGTTTAGGCTCTCAACAGCGCATAAGTCCCGTTAGAACAAATTCAAAAACCAAACTACAAGGGCTCAACCTGACTGGATCCGCGCTGGTCCCTGCGAAAGAGCGGCGCGGTCGCCAGGACAAGCTGAGAAAACTACCGGCTGTGTCCCTCGACGTGCAAAGACTGAAAAGGGCAGATAAACCCGTCTTTGTTCTAACCCCCAAGTCTTGCAAACACCTTTCCCACGAGGCACCTGAGGCTCGAGCCTCATGTCATTGCCTGTGACAGGATCCGGTCCTGCACAGCTTGGAATCGGACAAACGGGGTTCTCCAGTCTTGGATCCCGCGTGGCCACCCCCTGAACTAGAACCAAAGCGAGCTCTGCTTCCGTGCTACCACACGCGGGAACCATACTCGGACACGAGGTGGTTCCAGGAAACTCGGACGTGGGGTGCTTCCAGGAACGCCACCGATCAGTGGCTAGCCCGTTCCTCCACTCACAGCGCCCCACGGTATTTATCGTGCAGGAAGCCAGTGCGTGCCGACTCCGCAGCAAGGGCCGGGGCGACCCCTAGACATCCGGCGCGGGGGACGCAGCACCGGCTGCTCGCCCTGCGCTGCTCCCACTCGGAATCCAGAGACTGAATGTCTTAAAAAGTCCAATGCCTGGTGACAGGTTGGTGGTGCCTTGAGTGACAAAACCCCTTCTGAGGCAGAGCTAGACACTGCACCGCTCCCGCCTCCCCTCCCCCACCTTCCCACTCTCACGGGGATCTGAAGTCCCGGCATCTCCGTGGGTCGGAGGGGCCCCGATAACCTCCCGGCTCGTGCGAATAGTCTGATTCAAGAGACTGTCAGGAGCCCAGGCCGGCTCATTGTCCCTCTCCCCGGCATCCTCTCCCCCAGCTGATGCTTCGCCACCCTCCCAGTCCCTGGGGAGGCAGCCAGGCAAGAGCTGGGGTCAGGGAAGGGTTTGGGCCGGGGAGTGCCGGCGCGCGGCGACAGCCCCGTCGCCCCCGTCGCCCGTGTGGGGGGCTCTCCCTGGCTCGCTTACCCTGGTTGCGAATAGCGGGCTGGCTCTCGAGACAGCTGGGCAGGTAGGGCGCGTTGGGAAACATCCTGGCCTGGCCGGAGGACGCCTGGCTGGGAGGAGGAGGACCGAAGGGTCCGTAGCGACAGGCTCCCGCTGTGCCGGTGAACTGGCCCGAGAAGTGGACCGTGAAGGCGCTCAGGCACTGCTCCTCGTGCGGCTCCGCGCCGCCCCAGCTCGGCTCCTGTTTGATGAAGGAGTGAGGCGGCGGCGGGGGTGGCGGCGGAGCCGGCGGCGGCGCGGGACCGCCCAACGAACCGTAAGCCGAGGCGCCCGGGGGCGCAAAGTCCAGCACGGGTGCCCACTGCGCGGCGCCGCTCACGGGCAGGGCGCAGCCGCCGCCGCCGCCCAACGAGGGTACCGCTGGCAGCAGCGCGTTCAGGTCCCGCACGTCGGAGCCCATTTGCTGCAGCTCCGCCCCGGACGCCCCGCGGCCCCTCCGGCCTTGCAGACGCTCGGTGCTCCACTCGGCCGTTCCTAACTTGGCCCAGATGCCACCCGAGCCCCGGCTCCCTGGCTGCTCGGACTGCGGAAGACACCCAGGTCCGGAGCGGAGGGTGTGAGAAGACGCCGGCTCTGGGGCACACGTGGAAGCCGGGTCCTGCGGCAGGAGGAAGTCCAGGATCGCGGCGAGGAGGCGGCAGGGCCCCGGCTTCTGGGCTTCCGTCCCGGTTCTGGGTGGGTTGGTGGGTGGGTGAGTGAATGAGTGGGAGGGCGGGTGGGAAGGGGGAGCGGACAGGCGGTCGGAATGCAGAGAACCCCCGGGTGTGGGCGCTGCCTTGAACTCCTTACCCCAGCTGCCTGGCTGCCCCCAGCTTCCCAAAGCTCAAATAAGAGGGGCCGGCGGCGTGGGAGGAGGAGGAGCCAGTAGTCTCCGCTGCTCCATTCACACCGCAGCCCAAGCGGGTTCACACAGCGTGCTGCTCCTCTGGGGCGCCCTCGCAGTGAAGGTGGGGGGCGGGCCTGGAGGACCGTCCCTCTTGGAGACACCCTCCCCTCCAACCACGACGCGCTCTTGGCTGGCCTGGGGGATACAACCCACCCGCTACCTCCCCTTCTCGGCCTTCGCGAGTGTGGGAGCCTCGAGCCACTAGCGAATCTCTCCAGGTGAGCAGTGAATGTCCCCTCTGCATCCGTGTGTGACAGGGTTAGCGATGGGGTTGTACTTCTGAGAGGGCGGGTTGGAGGGAGGGGCAGGAGGTGCTCCACGAGGGCGGGAACTTCAGGAAAGCTCAGAGAACTTTCCCAGACTCCAAAGAGGCGGATTCCCTTGCCCAGCGCGCACAAGCCTAGCTTTTGCTCCTAGAGCCATTGGACTGAAGTGGTGGCCATAATCTCGGGGTCAATTGGGCGGGGGTCGCGGAAGGCCCTTGTGGGTTCCGGAGGCCAAACTCAAGGTGAATGTGGGTGACCTGGAGGGATTGCAGTTGTGAAAAAAACGGGCGTATTTCGATCGTCTTGCAGTTGGTTACTTGATGAGATTGTGCTTATCTAAAATTGGTGTAATCGGCAATTAATTTCCCTAGATTTCTAATGAAGCGTATCTAACTCTTCTACGGTGAAGCCGGGAAGACAGCAACTAGTTCGGGAGGGAATAAAACTCAAGGAAACTCCCCAAACCTCCATACATTCCTCCGGAGAATCCTGGCGCCCAGTTTGGGTAGCGTCCAGGGTTTGGGTACGAAGCCCCCCAGGGGGAGGTAGGCTCTTGGAGCCGCTCCCGCAGAGCTCTGCTTTAATCCACGGTGGGCAAGTACCATTCTGGATTCGCAATAACTCACCAGAAGGCCAGCCAAAGGCCTACCGAGGACCAGAGCCTCCAGAGGCCCACGGTCCAAGACAGTGTTCGCACTATTGGAAGCTCCGAGCCCCTGGCAAAGCAAATCAGGCTCCTCCTTCCACCTAGTCACTCTTTGAGAGCCCCCCACCACCACCACGCCCCAGAGCAGGTGTTTGAGATTCTGTTTGTTTTTACCCCAAATAGCATCTACCGGAAAACTGACGCTAGGCAGAAGCGCCGGGAATCCGGAATCGAGTGCGTTTAAGGGGCGCTTGGAAACGCCCAAGAGCGCCTGGAGGCAGCGGCGACGGCGCAGCTTGGGACCGCCAGTAGCTCCGGGCAAGAAGTGGCGGGTTGCCGCCAGGCCTCCTACACCAAGCTGGCGGGAGATGGGGCCCGCAGGTTTCTAGCCAAGCCCGTGTGAAGCAACAATAAGGTAGTTGTAGTTTTACAAAGAAACCAGCGTTTTAAAAGCTAAACGCTTTGGTTTTAGTTCATTTGCACTGAGCAAACTAAGTGTAGCGGGGAGTTCCGGCGGCAGACTGGAAGGCTTGTGCGGACCCGGGACCTGCACGCTAAGCTCAATTCTCTCCTCTTGGGGTCGCTCATCCTGGGAGCGCAGGAGACCAAGAGGGCAAAGGTCGGGAACACGCGCTCCCCTCTTCCTCCTTTGTCCACCTTCGCGGTGGTGGACACCTCTCTGCGCTACTTTAATGCCTGAGTTTGCTTGGTGTCCACTCAAGTTTGTCTTTAAGAAATGAAAGTCTGTAAAGGCCAGCTCCTTCTCGCCCCTACACACTCTGGGGGCCACCCACTCCTCGCCGGCAGGCCTCATCTCAGCCTGCAGCGCGGCTCCAGGGCTGGGCAGAGGACGGGCGTGTTTGGGCATTTGGGTGGGAAGAGTACCCCGAGACAAAATAAAAGTGGGAGTATGCCCCACTTTTATTGCTACTCCAAAGTCGATTTTCTTAACTAGGACTCCCTGAAGCGCTACGGGGGAAGGCGAGCTCCTTTATGAAAAGCCAGGATTTCAATTTCCAAATGAAAAGGTCGAGATTACTTCTCTTTTATTCTCCTTTGCAAGTTTGTTGGGGTTTTTTTGTTGTTGTTGTTGTTGTTTTTTCCTTTTTGGGGGAAGAGTTATTTGGAAGAGGATAGATTGTGAACTTTTGTGTTTTTGAATCATAGATTAGGGCGAAGACGCTTAACTCTCTGCCTTTACGTTAAAAAAAAAAAAAGTTTTCGCCCAGGTCTGAGAAGAAAGGGGACTGGAGCAAATTCTGTAGATCTCCCCATTTCGATCCTGGGGTACTCCCTCGCCTGGACCTCGTAGTCCGAAGAGGTGGGAGGAAGGAGTTCCCTGCAACCCTCGGGGACGAGCTCGTCCGGAGCCGTCCGCGGTCCGCGAGGACCTCACCCTAGAGGAACGCCCCCTGCCCACCCGCAAGCCGGGAGCCCCTGGGCCGGGAGCTGGGGAACACGCACGCTGCTGCTGCTGCAGGGCGCCCACGCTCCGGGTCACGTTCTCTGCGTGAGCTCCGCGGTGACCCAGGCGGCCGCGCCCGCCACGCTGCCGTCGGCGCCCCGATCTGGGCGGAGGGGCTGACAGTCTGGCGGGAGGAAGGGTCGCCCTGCCGCATCTCCTGCAGGTCGAGGCCCGTCCGAGGTCTAGGGGAGACGAGCGCTGAGGAGACCTGGCCGTTCCCTTCTCTCACCTACCTCCCCCACCCCGGGATCAGCGCTGGAACCTGTGGGGCCAAGGATCTCTCCGATTAGCAGAGACGGAAATTCTACTCCTCATTCTACAGAGAAGGAAACTGAGGCCCGGACAGAGGGGGGAAAGGAACCTGTAGAGTGCAGTGGTTAAGAGCAAGGGATAGGTAACCAGAGAACGGAGTATCAGCTTTACCAGGTAACCGACAGCTGTGGAAGACGATTTTCTAAACCAGCCTCTCCGAGCCTCAGTTTCCTAATAGGTCAAACGGGATAATGTGGCACTGGCGCCCACCTCCTGGGGTCCTGAGCACTGGGAGGATCACATTGGCCCATGCACAAAATAAGCGTTCCAGTATTTGCTACTAGTGTTGTTCAAGGACACGTAGCAAGTTGGTGGCCCAACCAAGCTGAAACCCAGATCCGTCCAGCTCGGGGCTTTACCCACCACCACCCCTGGGCCTCTCTCGAGCTAATGAAATGGGGAATAAAGAAAGGAACGAGAGAGCCGCTGGAGACCCTTGTGACTTTGGGACATTGTAAAGGGCGTCTTGGCCTGGAAGGTGCTTCATTATTGCAAGATCAAAAACTCGCGACTGAGTGGGAGGGGGCGGTGAGGACTTCGAAACCCTCCACGTTGACCCCGGCGCTGCCAACTGCAGCAGACCGAGCACTGAGCAGGGCCTGCAGCCGCGGCCCTGGGGACCCGCGCGTACTCCGCGGCTGCCGACAACTGAATAAACACAACGAAGCGCTGCTCTCCGTCAAGGGCTGGGGTCGCCTGCCCGCGCCGATAGGAACTGGGGCTTTCACGGTGCCTGGCGCAGCGCCCTGAGCTCCACGCGCAGCTCCAATAGCCTGAATGCTGCTCCCCTCCCCGCCGACTCCCAACTGTTAGGAATCTGCCTGCCCCGGGCCGGGCCGTGGGCAGGCGTGTAGGCTGCTTTCCACCCCGTGCTGGAAGGATAAATCCCGGCGACACTTCTTTAAATTAAAATAATAATAAAGTAAGGGAGGCACTTGTGGTATAGTCCATCTCACCTTCCCATCCCGCTTCCTGATAATTTGAAAATAATTTTATTTTAACTAACCCCCCCCCATCGACGTTTCAAACTCAATTCTCTGGCCCGATTTGGGGGCCCAGGACCGGCGCGCGCTGCTAGGTGCGCAGTGCAGCCCTGCCCCCTCGCCCCCAGCTCGCGGTGCCTGGAACCGCCCGGGTTACCCGTCTGTTCTGATGCCACCGCGCAATGGTCCTCGAGCTCCCGGAGAGTCCCCCAGTGAAAGGATTCCGCAGTGCTGCCTCTATTATTATACCGTAAATCTTTTTAAATTCTGGAACTAATTACATAGAGGATATGTCTCAATTTGTTCTGCATTAATGCCACAGTGGGGATGGAGGCCTGGCCGTGGCCAGGGCAGATACGTAGGCCCATGAAATTGATGAACTGAGAGTTGCTTCCAGTCCTCAGCGCACCATCTGGAATTCCAGTCTGAGGTTACAATTAGAACTCCTGACCCCAGATTCAACTTTGCAAACAACAAGGGGAAAAAATGGGAAAAAAAGAAAGAAAGAAAGAAAGAAAAAAACAGGAGAGGGGGGAAAAAAGCCACCCGACTTTATTCTGCACCTGTAAAAAAAAAATTCCCACACAATCTTAAAATCTTCCCATCTTAGAAAACTCTTTCCAAGTATTTCTTTAAAAAAAAAAAAACCTATAAAAGATAATGGAACATATTTTATAGACTGGATTTTATCTTATACCCTTTGCTTCTCCTGACTGCAGTCAGTTTAATAGTTGTCAGTTTTTCCTCAGCGTTGAATTTAATTATATAGGACCAAAATATTATTCAGTAAATGAGCTCGCTAAATATTGTCACTTACGTGATTCTGCCTTTGAGAAGCAGCTTAATTACAGAAATCTCTCTGGATCTAGAAACCTTTTTTTCTTTTTTCTTTTACTGGTGCTCCAGCTTAACTGTAATCAGAGTTTATTTGTTGTCATTTTATTTGTGCTTTAAATTGGTTGGGCCAATTTCTTCCTTCTTTCTTTAGTAACATGCTGCTTTATTTTCCTCTTCTTCTGACCCCCTGCAGACAACGAAGGACCCAGCAGTGCTAGGGAATCTGTTAAATGTATTAGCATAAATGCTTAGACAAAACGAGATATAAATCACTCAGATGTATTAAACCATAAAGTATCCCAATGAAGTCAGTCCCTCACCAGGGTCCTGGTGTAGAAAGGTTCATATAAAACAAGATATCAGTATTATCTTTCAAACTGAATATATGATAAAAAAATATTCAAATGTTAAGTTAGGAATATGGGGGCCGAGGCAGGGCAGGAAGAGGATATTCTTTAGAGCAGCCTTTTAGCATTGTGGTGCCTCACAAAGTATGACAGAAAGGAAAAACCTCAGCCATTTGCATTTTGGATATTCCATGGACAACCTTTTAAAAGGAAGGTAGGCAGCATATATTTGATGGGAGGTGAAGGAATAAGAAAATAAGAGATGAATTGAGAGCTCAAGGCATTGCTTTCTGGTGAATGCATTTTTTTTCCCCAAAGGTCAGTCTAGCTTCAAAAAAATCTACTCAGAACAGGCACTGGCTCTTTGTACAGATAACGGATGAGCCATTAGTAAAGAGCCACCTGGGCCTTCGTCTGCGGGCCCGGATACGCAGCTGGCCGCGGGAGAAGGATGTGTATTCACTCGAGGTGGACCGGGAGAAGAGGGGCGGAGGAGGAGTGAGGACGGGAAGTTGCCAGACTTCCTCGCAGAAGTTTACCAAGACAAAAATCAGACAAAAGTTAAAGGAGCAAAGGATCGCAAAGATCGGAATCACAGCTCTTCGTAAATCTTCGCAAATCAGGGCACTTTTTTGCCTTTTAGAAATTACTATCCTGAAGCTTTTTTTTTTTTTTTTTTAAATCAAGGAGTCTACTAGAAAAGAGGAATCGCACCCCCTCACCCCCCCCCACCCCACACACACTTCATTTTCAGCTGGGACATCCTCACCCTTTCAACGCCATCAATTCATTCTTCATGCAGCCACCATTGCTTGGCACTTCCTATGTGCCATGCAGTGTGGCTGGGACTGGGAGCCTAGCAATAACAGGACAGCTTCCACCCCGCTCTCACAGACCTTACACTTCAGTAGGAATGACAAATTACAAGCAAACAAGTCGGATACTTGCAGGTATGTAGAAACGAGGAGATGTGCTGGAGCGCAAGGTGAGAGGAAAATGGGAGCAGCACAGAGCCCTCCCTTCTTACCGTCTTCCATCCACACGGCCACATTTTGATGTGTTTTTAGCAAGTATCTTACCCTACTGTCCACATGCAGGATGGGTTGGAAGGATTTGGACTGCCTGGTCCAGATAAATCTCTGCCTAGAAGGTAGCAGGACTTGATGGCATCAAGGGGCAGCTGTTTAGATATAGTTGGGTTAAAACTGCCACCACCAGCTTAATGATGATGACATTTACTCAACCTCTGAAAAACTCCATTTTCTCCTCTTCAAGATAAAAATAACAACAGGACCTATTCAAATCGTGACAGCTAGATGAGGTAAGGCATGTAAATAACTTAGCCCATTGGAAGTCCTCAATAAATGGTGGCTGTTAACCTATATGAACATAGATTCTGTGTTTCTTTGCTTTTAATTAACTAATAAGTTCTAGACTTAGTACTAATACTGGTATGAGCTAAGGCAACAATCCTCATTCTTGTTGGATCAGGGAGAAGGGCAGGAAAAGTAGCCCTTTACTGAGGAGTCTGACCTTAAGCAAGGTTATTGCCACCTGGATGTAAATTGAAATCTTTTTGTCCTATACCCAGGCCCTGGAAACAGGCAATGTAGCTTTGGCCTCAAAATCAAGCCTCGATTCTTCCCTTTTAATACAGAAGGCTCTAGGTTAACTTCATCTTGAAAGGTTTAGGATTGAATTGTTTCTCACACTCGCATTTCAGGTGTGCAGCCTGGTCCAGAATAAAGACTCCTGGACTAGGTATTAAAAACACCTGGGCTCAAATCTTGTCTCTACCAATGACCATGGTGTTGGGGAAATAACGTAAGCTTTCGATTTTTCAGTACCCTTATCTATAAAACAAAGTTGATAGTAAAAGTGAAATACAGCATACAGAGTGATTTGAAAACTGCAAAGGGCAAGGCAATGCTGACAACCATCCAGATGATCTGTAATATGGGGACTAACTGTGGAAACGAGTACTACTGGGAGTGCTGGGGTACATTGCTTGCTTTCATGTGTCTTCACTTGTACAGTGGGCATGGTATCTTTTTCATTGGGCTGTTGTGAGAATTGAACAAGATACATGTCAGCTTTCAGAACGAGAGTTGGCTTAGAGTGTATGCAACTTGGGTATTGCTATTACTATTGTGACCCTTCTCTGCCCACCTTCCTGGGCCCAGAGCTGAGCCTTATGTTTCACACTGCTAGTTTTTTATTCTGGAAGCACAGAATAGTACAAAAAATAGGGCTTAGGGATTAGAAGGCTGGGGTTTAAATCCTCCTCTGCTACTTATTTTCTGTATGACTTTGGGTGACCTCTGTATTCTCTCTGAGCCTTAAATTTCATAACTATAAAATGGGGCCAATGATACCATCATCTCAAGTAGTTGTTTTGAGAACAAATTAACACATCACATGTAAAATGCCTTCATGGTGGCTGGTTCTAATCGGAAACTAATAAATGGTAGTTATTAAAATTTCAATTTGTTTATCAGAGAATATTACCAACTTCAAAAAAAAAAGATCAACAAGTAAGAACATGATTATGTGTAAAAAAGGAAAAATGAACTTGAATGTGAGCATGCACAAAAATAAACTCCCATCTTCTTTTAAATTCACTTGTACCACTTTCATATATGAAAGACTGACTGCAATCCAGGCATTAACAATGAGTTTCCTTTTTGCCTATGAGCCCTTTAGATTAAAAGTTAAAATGCCATTTATTTTCACTGGATTTCTTTGCAAAGTATCCAGCATGTATCAAGGACTTGGGTAATCCTATAGTTTTCAAAATAAGCAGGAAACTGTTTGCAGCTAATGGAGAGAAAAAGCAGTTTGACTTCTTCCTGGAGTTGCCACAAAGCATTTATTAATAGCTTTGTAAACAGGCTTGAACATTGTATCAGCTTGTTGCTCAAAATATTACAAAAGTTTATGAGAAGTTGCTTAGGAAAAACAAGATGGTCATTAGAAATCTGATACTGGTCAACAGTGCATTTACTCCATGTCTCCATAAATCACAAACAGAAACTTCTATTGTGATCACGGTTCCAGATCTAAAGGATACCCCCTTCACTTTGGTAGAAATTAAATACATTTAAGAAAACCCAAGATTTTTTTTTTCTCCAGTGATACAGAGACTAATTACAAAATTTCCCAAGAGATAATAACTATTAAACTTTAATCAACAGATGTGACACATGATGAATAAGGAGCACGTAACTTAACTTTGCTTCTCTATTTAGGGCATATGTTTACCTTTAATTACCTCCAACCCAGGCATGGAGTAATTTTTGTTATCTATTTATTTATTATTTATTTTTAGAGTGACACCACAATTTTTATTTTGCTCAGGACAGTTGTTCCAGCTTAATTATTAATTGTTCTTTCACTCCCCAAAGTGTCTTGGTTTTGATGGTAAATGATAAGGACTCCACTTGCTGAAAATTTTAATTTATAAATAAGACAGATATAAGAAAGCCATTAGAGCAAAGGTAAAAGACAGGAGTCTGAGACCAGTGAGAAGAAGAAAAGATTAGAAATTGGGTTAATACTAGAAATCAAAAGATGAGGTTATTATGTAATTGAGCATGAAACTTAGTTCTGAACTTCCTTATAGCCAAGTCAAAAAGGGAAAATAAAACTAATTATATAGCTCTCATTATGCAATCGAAGAAAGAAAGAAAGAAGGGAGAATCTTTTCTAGTACTAAACTCTAAGAGGAACTTATCTCACTGGCTTTTCTATACAGGTTTTCAGGTGATGGTTAGTCACTTCAATAATAATGTTGCAAAAGATACACAGACATCCTCTGACTGGTGGTTTCTCATTTGAACCCAGTGGTACTGTTTTAAAGTTAAGGTTCTGTTAAAGTTTTTTCTAAGATGAGAGAGGCAACAATATAATCTCTTTTTTTAATATAGTTTTTTTGGGGTCTAACCTGATTCCAATTAACCTAATATGTTAATTTTTTAAAACTCCCAACAAATAATTTTAAAAACATCTCTTATTCTGTATTCATCAAATAACTTTGAACGTGAACCAAAACACTGCTAAGAACCTGACCTTGGTTCTCCAGAATCTGTGATCAGATGTGGTGAGAGCTTTAGGGCATTGGTTCTTAACTGATTTGCCCCTAGGGGACATCTGGAAATGTCTAAAGATATTTGCGATTGTCACAGTTCGGTATGAGTAGGAAGTTGGATGCTACCGGCACCCATGGGTAAAGCACCGAGGGACACTATTCATTATTCTTTAATACACAGGGCAGTCTCCACACAACAGTGAACCATGCAGCCTAAAATGTCAGTAGTGCTGAGGTTGAGAAACCCTGCCAGTAGAAGAAGAGAGCGTTTGTTGCTGGGGTGAAAAGAAAAAAGCTTCATGGAGGTGGGGGCCTTGAGCTAGACTGGCCAACCCCATCCAGTGATGCAGGAGGATACCTCTCCCCAGGCTCAAAAAGTTGGTAGAAACAGAAATAGCCAGGTGAGCGGAGGCAAGGCACGTTGTAGGGAATGCTACCCACAAAGGGAATTGTGGGTAAACGAACTTAGCTAGAAAAGAGGGCGAATCCATGTGGAGCAGTAAGAGAGAAAGCCGGAGAGTACATACAAATTTAGGGCAAACAGTTTCTGCTCTGATGTTATGATCCAAGATTCCTAAATATTGCTCATTGTTTTGTTTTGGTTTTTTTAAACCACACAAATCAAAGGCAGCATAAACTTTTATGTTCACAAAGATCATCTTCTGAATACCGGCCCGTGGTGTACAAGTCTATACGGATAGGCACATATTTTGCTTCCTCTCCCCCACATCATTTTTCACCACTTACATAGTAGAGATTCCTTGGAACTCGGTTTTATATCACATTAAATTTAAAAAATGGGTGCCTACGTAAAAATACAGCCTATCAAGGCACAGAAAATTCTGAACCACTGCGATAACTAATAGGACATTGTAAGAATCACCATTAAGAAATATTATTCTGACCTAGTTCACCGTGTCACGCTGCAGATTGTCCTTTTCGTGAATCACAGGATGCTTTGTGAGAAAGGACTGCAAAGCTGGGTCCCTCGATATTAGCCATCTCACTCCTCAGAGTTCAGCCAGGAGTGGGACAAAGCCCTCCTCACCATGTTGACATGTTTACTTCTGGCGCAGGAAAATACTGCTGTTGCCCAGTTTGGTTTTCCAGTCCATTCACACTCTGCTCCATTGCCTAGAGACATATATTTTATTCTTTCCTTTGATGGGTCACAAATAAATTAGCACGGTCCACTAAGGTCTGCCAACATAACATGCGTTATTGGAGAAATCTGAGATGTAGAAAAATGATTGTAATTTATTGTATCCCAATACTTTCTTCTTAAGGACCAAATAAATAGCATCAGCAAGTTTATATACCTGACATATTTATTGCAGCATTCCTGCTGAGCACTTCCCATTGTCATGGCTTCTCATACATTGTTTTCACAAATTGTGTTTTGAAAGAAATGAGGGAAATTCAAGCCAGAGAAACAAGATGTTATCTTTTGGAAGGGATGAGGCCACTCTAATGGAAGAGGATAATCCATTCAGAGGTTTGAGAAAGCCAATGGCCTCCTGTGGGTGTGATAAATCCACAGGATCTGAATCCAGGATTTTGCACTGGGACCTTGGAGTCAGCAAGAACAATTTAGTGGTGTTCCAAATAAACACAGCGTATCATTATTATCATTGCATAAGCATGAACATCTGTTAGGTCAATTTTGCCCTATTTCCTTAAAGCAACTGGATTCATTGAGCACCCTTCTAATTATGCCTATCTCAAATGGATCTAAGATGTGTGGATAATGCCAGAGCTGCTCCTTGATCATCTCTGTATTTGAGAACCAGATTTTTAAAATTAAAAAAAAAGGGGGGGGGAAGCCCACCTGCTCATTTCAGATGCTTGGAGAGCCCCAGAGAGAATGCAGTTCCCTTCTGAATTCCATCAACAGAACCATTTTCAAAGATGGGAATATTTGAGACAGCTGGCCTTCTTCATTTTTAAAGAAATGTGTACATGCTTTAAGTAATCATTTGGGGCAAGAGGAATCTTCATCATCTCATTCTCTTAACTCGATATGGTGCCTTCCCAGGTATTACACACTTCACATGGGATACACAAGATCATTTCTCTCCGGGTTAAATCAGCAGTTTGCAGAAGGTTACAGCTGCAAAGAGCACCGATTCCTACCCCTCATTTTCCAGATAAGACATTAAATGAGTTGCTCAGGGTTACACAGCTAGTTGGTGGCAGAGATTTCCTTTCCCTAAGGCCAGGCCTGGGAGAGGTGAGAGCCATCTTTCTGTAACAGTATTTCACTCAATTGCACTTAACCCAGTACCCATTACAGGCCCAATAACCAAACTGGAGATATACAGTGCTTGCTCCTAATTTGGTCACAATCTGGCTGTACTCTAGGACTTGGTCACAGTCAAAGCAGGATGTGGAAGTTCTGCTATAAAAAGTATCCTTGTAACAACCCTTACACCAGGTCCAAGAATTCTCTTCAGTTCCTCTCAATGATAATCAGGCCAACTAAAGGCGTTAGTTTTACAAAGGCCTCTGGTGGGTCTATAAATAATTAGCTAATCCAGGCTTGTCCAACCCTCGGCCCATGGGCCGCATGCAGCCCAGAACGACTTTGAATGTGGCCCAACACAAATTCATAAACTTTCTTAAAACATCATGCGATTTTTTTTTTTGGTGACGTTTTTCTTTTTTAGCTCATTAGCTATGGTTAGTGTTAGGATATTTTATGTGTGCCCCAAGACAAGTTTTCTTCTTCCAAAGTGGCCCAGGGAAGCCAAAGGATTGGACTGGACACTCCTGAGCTAATCACAATATTGTTAAAATTAAGAAAGCATTGTATGTTACAGAGGCCTGACCTGTAAAGATACCTAGCATGCTGACAGCATCTTTTGCCTGAAATTGGTTAATGATACCTTAGTGGAGGTTTAGCACAAGCAGACCCCAAGGGGGAGCTCTTCTGGTTTAGAACTGAACTGAAATGACTGGCTGATAGCACCCAAAAGCACAACAAGCCTTTAGAGCTGCATTTGCAGCATAATCAACAGAAGATAACCAGAAAACCACAGAGAAACCATTCATCCTCTCCACCCTGAAGTTTTGTTGCTGATGAAATCCTGACATCACTTGGGGGGGGGGGGGCGGTATGATGATGGCGGTGGTGGGCGGACTGAGTGTTACACAATGTGCAAACATCACAGACATTTACCAAACAAGTTCCAAGACGGAAAACAAAATAAAACTAAAAAGATTTTCTCCTAGTTTGATTCCCAAAGGACCTGAAAAGCATTTCAAACGTGCCCAGTATGTCATTAAAAATAAATATCCTGGAGAGTAATCATTCTCTTGGTTGTTTTCATGTATTTTTTTTTTTGTCTACAAACAAGAGAAGTTTTCTAAAGTGCTGGGTTGGCTTACTTTGAAAAGTCTCTAGAAGGTAAGTACTTTGGGTGACCCCGGGATACCTGGCAACGGTAACCAAGGATGTGGATGAGGCTGAGAGAGATCAAAACATACGATCAACTTTTTGATGTCAGACTTAAAATAATGTATGATGAAAACAATAAACAATGAATCTTAGAATCAAATAATCCCATCAGGATAATTAACAAGCTTATTTAAGAGCATGTTCAATAAGATTTCTTTAAAGCATACTATAAAATCACTCTATGTCCCCAGATAGCCCTGTGGGTTGACTTTTTATGAAATTAGAATTAGCTGTCCTCCTCCTCTCCCCCTTCCTCCCTCCTCCTCCTTCTCTTCTTTTCATAATAAGATTTATTATTATTATTAGCCATCATTACTGAGTACCTAGGCTCTCTCATACATTCTCTACTTCTCATAGCAACCACTTTAAGTAGAGGTTATCGTCACCATTTCTGATAGGAGGAAATACTAGAAGGTTTGGATTGCCCACTGTTAGCCATCTAGAATGTGGCATCATTTTTTTATGGTATAGCATCAGAATTCTGAAAGAAAGTAAAGTGGATAAACGTTGGGGATCCACTTGGCACAGCTTATTCTCCAAATCAAACTTATTGTCCAACCCCATCATGACAAGATCCCCAGGCCAAAATAAAATTAAATTGCTTCTGCCACAAAATCTGTTTCCACCGCAGTGTCAACTACAGTTTGACCCACCCACTTCCTGTTTGTATCAAATTCTGGCGTAGTCTACTTCAGACAATGGCTGTGTCCCTGAAATTATTTTTTTGTTGTCGTTAAATACAGTGAATAATAGTGTCAATGCACTGTGGGGGCGTGAACAAAAATGCTTTGCTATTTCAAGGAATGCCAAGGTTGGTTTTATTTCCCTTCTGATTCATTTCTTTCTCTCTCTTTCTCTTTCCAAATTCAAATTTTCTTATATCAGGGTTGAATAGAGAGCCGAGATGGAATGTTCAACCCCACCAATATTGAGTCTAAATAAAGCAGGAAGCAGCTCTGCTGAAAGTTCCGCTCAGGATTTTAAGAAAGTGGCCCTCAGAAAAATCTCAGAACGAGGCCATTTCTGATGGTCACAGGAAGAAGAAAATGCATCTTTATAAACCCAGAAGCTCATATGTATGTTTGCATGTGCATGCATGTGTGTAGGTGTGTGTGCCAACACGTGCGCACACACATATCCCATGCACATACACATTTCTGACATTTACTGAACTGGCCCTTCTCACTTGTACCTTTTCCCACAAAAGCAATTTGTTTTTATACCTCCTCTCCCATCCCCCACCCCACTGCCATCGCACAACAATCCTGAAATCTTGAGCTAAAGGAATATTGCAAATAAAAAGGAGGCTGGCTTCACAGGGGCCAATTGGCACCTTCCAGTACCACTAAAAGAACACCATCAAGGTGGACGTCCTGAGGCTTCTCATCCGTTGGGAGGAGGGAGGGGTTAACTATCCCAGGGATGGAGTCATGTGCTCAAAAGCTGAAACAGCCCAGCCCAGTTCCTTAGGAAGGCAGGCACTGATCCTCACCTCAGTCAGGTATTTGGGATCACCGCTTTGCTCAGAAATGCACCTTGGTTCCAGTTTCCCCTTTATCTCTGGCAAAGAGCACCGTGATCATGAACTAAGGATTGTGGGTGGACCTTGGAGCCAGAAGATGCCCCACCCTGCCCAATCCAGAAAGCAAGACCAGCCCTCTCAACCCAAGCCACCCTTCAGGGGCCGGATTGAACCTTCCCAACTTGGGTCAGGTTTCTTTCCTCTCCCTTCAGAATTTGCAAGCAAGGCTGTGGGGCTCATGAGGGTGGCATCCGGGCCATTTGGGCCATTTGGCCCCTTTGAAGTGGGCAGCTCTTGGCAGGCTAGCAGTGGCTCAGGGTAATAATAATAACTAATAATGACCTGAATTTATCTGAACATGACTTGATTCTAGTCTTTTCTTGGTTGATATTTGGCTGGCTATGTCATTATAGGCTGGAAATTACTTTCCCTTGGAATTTTAAAGACATTGCTCTTTGCCTTTTAGCTTCTAGCATTGCTGTTGAGAAATCCGAAGTCATTCTGATTCTTTAGCCCATATATGAAATGAGCTTTTTCTCTCTGGAAGTTGATAGGATCTTTTCTTCCTGAGTCTCCTAAGCTGCCCTGTTCAATCCCCAATAATCCTTGTTGAAAAAAGAATCAATCTACTAAATAAATTGTCCCAACAACTATTTTAGAATGACAGTTTATAGAGACAAAAAAAAGGAACTACCCACTTTCGGAGAAATCATTTTTCCCGTAAGTGGCATTTAGAGACCAATCTAACATAAGTATTGAATTTTAAATTCTGTTTTAAAATACATTCTCTAGGCAAATCACATTAGATATGGGGGGACATTTTTCATGCTGTAGGAACATCCAAGATTACAGTATTTCTACCCGGCATCTAAAAACTCTCAGTTATACTACCCTCACATAAAAATTGCTGTTGGATATGACCGGCTTAGGTTAGCACTCAATCGTGTGTGTCTTTTCAGTAATAGCTTGGGGCTGCAGACTGTTCAGAAAACAGTTACCAGACATTTATCTGAGAAAAATGATACATTTTATTCTTAAAGAACTCATTATTTTACATGAAGATATTATAGATGGAGAAGAGATGGCCCTGTTGTAGAAAACACCACCTCCTAAGTTGTGGCCGTGGCACAGAACAATTGGTGACAGAAATTCCTTTGTGGGTTGTGGTCAGTGGACAGTGCCAAGGTTGGTTGGCACGAGATGATGTCCACGGTCCGCTGAGCACCACAGATGAGACTGGCTCTTGGCCACACACTGGACTCCACAGTCAGTAAGACCTGTGACTTGCTTCCATCAACCTAAGGCTGAGGTGACTTAGGATTTTTTAACAATGGAAGTGAAACTGCCACAGGGGAGAGAGCAATGGTGTTTTGACAAACAGCAAAGATAGACTTGACTGACAGGTCAGAATGAGAACACGGGCGGGAAGATTGATGTGTGTCCGCCTTCTCGCCAAGACCAGACACTCTGCGGGAGGTTTCCACCGACCCGAGGACCCGGCTTCATGGCGGCGTTCAGATTCGTCAGTTTTGTTGGATATTTTCTGGTAACAGGGCACTTTTTCTAGAACTTCAAATATAATTAGAAGAAAAAAATACATGATTTTGGGAGACTTGCTGAAAAATGTTGTTACCCTGTTTCCTTGGAGATCTGCTAGGATGGTTCAGCTAGAATCCTGGCCTGGGGAAGTGGTTAGGCTAAGAAACTTCCAGTTGCCCTTCCTAGACTTGTAATCCTCTAAAAATGGACATTAAGAAGCATTCATTCATGACCTCAGATTGTTTATGGAAGTATATCATAATGTATCAGTAAAATGAGCTGGGAAGAGGGTTTACATGAAAGTGCATGCGAGAAATGCAGCTATTAGCAGGCACCACCTTGACCCCAGCAGGAATGTGTACATTGTAACAGGGAATGTAAGCGTCTGTTGAGATGTTTCATAAATCTGCCCGGCAATGAGCATCACAAGTCCCCGTGTGAGAACAGGCCCAAGAAAGGGACAGACAGTGAATGTTACATCTAAATCAATCAGCCCAGAATATGACAATCAAAAATTTCCAGACAGTGTTCTTTACTAATATTGATGATTTTCTGACAAGATGACCCTTGTTCATGGGACCCAGCCCAGGAATAGGTAATAGTGTTCACCCATCCCTCCATTCAAGAAATACTGATCAAAGGCCCACTACGTAGCAGGCAGCGTGCTAGGCACTGCAGATACCGTGGAGAAAAGAGAGACACAGTCTTGCTTCTGTCGAATCTGCTGTATGTAGGAAAAGAGATATTCAACAAGTAATAAAAAATAATTTTATAATTATAATTTGGATACATGCTATAAAGGAATATTAGAGTTTATACTAAAAGTACAAGCTGTCTTGCAAACTTTCTACATGGATTATCTCATTTAATCCTCGTGAGGTTCCTCTGCAGTAGATGCTATTGTTAGCCCCATTTTAAAGGTGAAGAAATCGTGGTATAAAGGTCCACATGTCCTGCCTAAGGTCACACAGCTAATGAGTGGTGGACTTAGAATCCAATGTCAAGCTGTGTGACTCCAGGCCCCGAGTTCCTGACACGATGCCTTTTTAATGACCTGAGTGGGAAAGGGGCACTGATTTAGATGTGCAGGTTTAAAAGTGTCAGATATGATTTTAGGCTAAGCCTAAGAATAAGTAGAAATTAGCTGGGCAAAAAAAGGTAACAGGAGTATTTCATAATTAGGGGAATATAATAGCATGTCAAAAGGCCCTGAGGCAGAAG